>SNQJ01S0026564.1:159667-173204 GCA_010110895.2 Picea sitchensis
AAAAAAAAAAAAAAAAAATGGATTTTGTTGGTGGCGACAACATGAGAAATCTTGGTGAGACAGCCCTTAGTCGGTGGTTTGGTCAGCGGTTTGGGTGGAAAATGGACTGGTTTCCATCGGAGGGTGCAACAAGGAAATGTAGAGTTGCAACTTTGATTACAATATATATGTCCAACTGTCGTAGAGCGATTTAATTTGAGGAGACAATGATAGGGATCTGGGCTTTGTGACGAAGATTCTGAACAAATATAGAGACAAATGATAAACAATAAAAACGTTTGACTCGGAGCACTGCAGGAGGTTCGGATAAATGTGTCGGTGCTATTGCTATATTATACTGGCATAGTCTCAAAATAAATTTTTCTTTGTTCTTTCCTGTAACAAAAAGATCACAGAGTAGATATTCTAGCTATGAATTCTTGGTTTTAGTAATCATAGTAATAAGGTTCATGTAATGTCAAAATATCTCGTAAATAATTGGTCTTTTAAAAGCACATTCTAAGCTACATTCTAAGCTGTTTGAAGAATACCATATTATTTTTTAGGGTTGTTGCAAACTTTCTCTCGAGTTAGGGTAAATTACGAGAATTTTATTTGAAATAAAGTAAAACAAAATTTAGTAAATCCTATCAAATATCAAAAAGTACTTTAATAAATCCTATCAAATATCAAAAAGTACTTTAAGATATTGCTAGGCACTATAAATTTTAATCAAAATTATTTAAATTTAAACTCAACATAAACCTTCTCACAATTACTGTGTTACTGTGAGAAACAACAGTGAAACAATTTACATAATTCATTGTAAATTTTAATCGAAGTTATTTCAATTTAAACTGAACATAAACCTTTGCACAATTACTGTGAAAAACAACAATGAAACAATTTACATAATTCATTGTAATAACAAGCATGAAGCTACCTTCTAATATGCATGTTCTTAAAGCAAGCACTGCTTCTAAAATTCTCATATGCATGTTCTTAAAGCAAGCACTGCTTCTAAAATTCTCGGAACAATTTTCATCCAATAATTTGGAACTATAAAGTGGCCTTAAATGCATTTAGTTTTAAGGTATAAAGTGGCCTTAAATGCATTTAGTTTTAGGCCTGGCTGGAAATACTATAAGAAACCCCTTTAAATAAGCATACAAAAGATATTATACATAAAATAATGGGAGGGAGTTTTGAGCAATTGATATTTTAATATTTTAAAGTAACGTAATTTCACTGATAATATGCTATAATGGTCGTGTAGGAAGCCACCATATACATAAAATAATGGGAGGGAGTTTTGAGCAATTGATACCTTAATATTTTAAGGTAACGTAATTTCACTGATAATATGCTATAATGGTCGTGTAGGAACCCACCATTACTTGAAGCTATAGCCTAAACCTAATCCCCTTCCTTAACTAAACTTCTAAATCCTTGATTAAATTCAAAAAGTAACTAGACTTCTAAATTCTTCATTAAATTCAAAAAATAAGAAACATTTTCACAACAGGAAGACAAAAATCCATAAAATTTATAAATGCATATCATTAGAACTTACTTTCATTTTCACAGCAGAAAGACAAAAATCCATAAAATTTATAAATGCATATCATTAGAACTCACTTTTAAACAAAGATATTATATGAGAAGGTGTTGGGCCGCTCAAGTGGAGGAACTATTATTTAAACATTCTGCAAGGCAATAGGGAAGCAGTGAGGTGGAAAGTGGCGAGGCGGTGAGTAGGTGGCCAAGCAGTGAGCATGATGTCTAGCCATGATAAGTTCAGGGTGCCAAAACTTCGACTCCATTGTCAGAGCAAGGCATAGATTAACCAATAACAAAATTGGTATTTTTAAATTATTCATTGATTCTTACAATCAATAAAAATAAAACCCATACACCATGGAAATGTAGTCATGTCAAGTTGCTATAAACGAATCACATTGATTTTCACTATAAAAAAAAATAAAACCCTTATACCATGGAAATATAGTCATGTCAAGTTGCTATAAACCAATCAAAAATTAGAATTGAGAAATTTTATAAATGAATTTGTTTTTAGAAATAATATGGAATTTGATGTAAAATTGGGAAACAATGCATAAAATCAAGTTTGAGCTTCAAAACACACTAACTATGCAGCAAAATGTACCATATAATAGGCGGCCAAGCCAAAGCTATAGAAAAGTTCAAAATGGACCAACTAATGCAACAAAATGTACCATATAGCAGGGATTGATAAAAGTTGTTTGTTGAAGAACAGGGACTAATAAAGGATTGTATTCAAAGCATTGTACAAAGAAAAGCAAGTAAATGGACATATTAGAAGAAATGAAAAAAACTATTCCACTTAGAGAAACTTGAGCCACTACAACCTCCCTAAAATTGAAAAACTTAATATATATATATATATATATATATATATATATATATATATTTTTTATTTAAGAAAATAAATTCTCCACGCATATATTTATATTACATAACATTTTAATTTTTTTAATAAATTTAATATATATTTTTCTATTTTATTTCTAAAAAAAAAGATTCACATTCATATATTTAATACTTATTCTAAACATTTTATGTTTTGGATTTTTTTTAAGACATATTTAAATTGATTTTACTAAAAATTTAATCATAAATAATTAAAACTGTAAATTTAAGAGCATTATTTAGTTTTATCCCTTTTCACCATACATGAATCTGCACGCTGAAAAACTTCTAACCCACATAACATTTAAATTATACCTATATTTATGTCACATAACATGATAATTTTTATATAATATAAATAAACGCATGACATAACATTTTGATTTTTTATATAATATAAATAAATAAAAGCATGAACCTTTAGACATTCAACCAACAATAAAAAAAAATCTTAACAACTTATTAGGTTCAGCGATATTTATATGCATCATCAATAAGTTCTTGACGACATTTTACTAATTTCAACGACATTTATAATCACCATTAATACGAACACGAATGTAAATTAATGGTGTTGCTTTGGCATCGACAATTTATATTGATTTTGTCAATCCCGTTAAGTAGATTCATAAGCCATGAGTTATGTCTAAATGACGGCGTTTTTAAATGAATGAAATTGTCACGAATCATGTTTAAATGACAGTTTTAAATGGACACGAATCAAAAATAAATGTTTTAAGTTGACACGAATCATAAATAAGTTTTAAATTGTCACGATTCATGTTTAAATGACGGTTTTAAACGGACACGAATCATAAATAAATGTTTTAAATTCGCACGAATCATAAATAAATGGTAATTTTTAATTGATGAAATAACCGTTTAAAAATTATGATCATGGATTCTAACGAAAAGCCTCTCGTCTTTGAAGTGATCAAGGAAAACCCTAATCATGTTTTTGACAGAACGTACAAATTATAAATGAAAAGGGAAACGGATAAATGTGATAAAGCAGAGTATTAGCTACACAACCTGATTACTATAATGTACTTCAATGCTACTAAATTTCTCAAATTCCAGTGTTTTCTGAAAATGCTCGATCTGTACAATACATTAAAATTAAAATAAATGTAAGCCATGATTGCATCTGTTCACAAAATCTAATCCAGATGTTAGTTCACTTTACCGGCAACTATATCTAACATCTTAGTGCCTGGTTGAGGAGCATGGATTGCATTGGTCTCCAATTTGACCACGGTACTTTCCAATTTCTTGTTAAGCTTGGGAGCATGGATTGCACTGGTCTCCAATTTGACTAAAATGCTCTTGACAACCAGCTGTGTCAGTTTCAACATGGCAACCTTTCTTGAACTGGTTGTTCTCGACCAATTTCAAGCTCTTTCATATTCTCATCACAAAAAGCTCTTTCAATTTCAAATTCCAACCAACCATTTTTATGAACGATTTATTTTGGTTAATTGTTAAATAAATTGTTTTTATATTTTGAAAAACCGAATTGTTATGAAATAGACAGCTGAGGATGCATTGATGGTCGAACATCAATGGTTATGCTACAATGGAGAGGTCAAATCAGGACGACACTTATGATGTAATACATATGAAGTTTATTCTAACTTGTATTTATTTTAAATCATTATTAAAAAATTGATAATTATGATGTAATAAATATCAAATTTATTTTAATTTTAAATAATTTATAAAATTCTAATAATTTTTCATACTGGAATCCATGGATAAGTAGATATTATAATTGTAAATATGTAGATGACGGTTTCTCATATTGGAATCCATGGATTAACAAGTGTTGCATGGGATGGGAGTAAATGCCAGTTAGTACAGACATGTGGCTAGCAAGTAGAAATACATATTCTCGAATTAGTTCTTCCTGGAATATATCCAAAAATATCAACATTTAAAAGGTTCTTCGACAAAAAAAAATTGGGCTTCCGATGTTCCATGACCTACAAATAGCACCCACAGTTCCACAATATACAAATACACAAGCAGAGTTGGGGACTATAGATTTTTTTGAGAAAATAATAATGTTTGTTACATATAAATTACATGAACATTTAAAAGCATACGATAGAATAGTAATAACCTCTGATATGTAGGTTCGTGGAGAAAACCGCAAAAAAATACACAAAAAAATAATAACGACCTCTGCTACATAGGCTCGTGGAAAAAAACACAAAGAAATTATTATTCCCGAATTAGTTATCTTTAAAACAAGGGATCATGGACACAAAAGAAATTGAAATTTATCAAATTTTATAAGGTAGATATTTAGTTGTATACATACGAAATATGTACTTTTAGAAAGTATGGGGATGAGATTTTATAGAGCATGCACGGAGTCCTCATTCCATACTTAGCGAGTTTTTGGATTGTGGGTTCTCGGCCTGGCGGGATAAAAAATGGGTCTCTGTTGTTCCGTGGCGTACAAATAGCCCGGATGTTCCGTGGCGTACAAATAGCCCGGAGAGTTTCGTGATATACAAATTGAGAAGCGGACTTGCGGACTATAGAAACTTATAAAAAAATAAATAATGTTCGGTAAATAAATAAGGTTCGGTACATATCTCTCGAAATTACTTCAACATTTAAAAGCATACAATACAGTAGTAATAACGTCTATTGCATAGGTTCGTGGAAAAAAAACACAAAAAAAATAGCATTCATGAATTAGTTTGCTTTAAAACAAAGGGTTCTGGACAGAATAAAAATCGAAATTTATCAAAGTATAGGATCTTGGACACCCAAAGTATAAGATCTAGAATAGTAACAACGTCGTGCAAGATAAAAAAAATTAGCATAGAATAGGACACAGAAAAATGAAGCATACCTCCATACTTAGCCAGTGTTTGGATCGTGGGTTCTCGGGCTGGTTGGCTCAAAATTGGGCCTCTGTTGTTTTATGACCTACAAATAGCACTGAGAGTTCCGCAATATACAAATTGACAAGCTGACAAACAAAAAATTAAGCATAGAATAGGACACAAAATATGTAGCAGACCTCCATACTTAGCCACTTTTTGGATTGCGAGTTCTCGGGCTAGCGGGCTCAAAATTGGGTCTCTCATGTTTCGTGGCCTACAAATAGGAACGAGAGTTTCACGATATACAAATTGAGAAGCAGAGTTGTGGACTATAGAAATTTATCAAAAATAAATAATCTATGTTAAATATAATAACCTCTGTTACATAGGTTCGTAGAGAAAAAAACAAAAATTAGCATTTCTGAATTTGTTTGTTTGAAAGCAAAGGCTTCTCGACAGAAGAAAAATCGAAATTTATAAAAGTATAGGTTCCTGGACACCCAAAAAGTTAGCATACAATACAATAGTAACAACGTACTGCAAGACAAAAAAAATTAGCATACATTAGGACACGAGAAATGTAGCAGACCTGAATTAGTTTTTTTTTTAAGAAATGAGAAAGGTTCCTCGACAACCAAAAATTAGTATACAATAAATGCATTCCTGAATCAGTTTTTTTTGGAATTTATCAAAAACTTCTCGGGTTGGCGGGCTCAAAATTGGGCCTCTCTTGTTCTGTGGCCTACAAATAGGACCGAGAGTTCCGCGATATACAAATTGAGAAACAAACTTGCAGACTATAGAAATTTAAAATAATGTCTGTTACATAGGTTCGTGGAGAAAAGACAAAAAAAATAGCATTTCCAAATTTGTTTGTTTGAAAGAAAAGGCTTCTAGACAAAAGAAAAATCAAAATTTATCAAAGTATAGGTTCCTGGAGACCCAAAATGTTAGCATACAATACAATAGTAACAATGTCGTGCAAGACAAAAAAGTTAGCATACATTAGGACACAAGAAATGTAGCAAACCCAAATTAGTTTTCTTTGGAAGAAATGAGAAAGCTTCCTGGACAACCAAAATTTAGTATACAATAAATGCATTCCCGAATCAGTTTTGTTTGGATTTTATCAAAAATTAATAATGTGTGTTACATCTTTCTCGAAATTTAAATGTGTTTGTCATATACACTGGGATTGGGGCTCCTGCGAACCATAAAAAGAAATAAGTGCAAGAATTAGGAATTTCGAAAGGAGAAGTGCGCGACAGTAGAGAGGAAGACCTGAAAAGAAGAAATCAAAAGTTGCGAGTCTTTGGTTACAATTTTCTATTTAAAGAGGTCATAAGTGGATTGTTAAAGAAAACAAGATGACAATATAGACTTAAACTGGATTGATAAAGAAAACAAGATGCCAGTATAGACTTACTATGAACCCGATACGTTTTTGTTGTTGTTGTCGATGGTCAGTGGAGTCTTGTCCAGCGGTTGTTTCCCTTCCTGGACGACGTTCTCTATTCTCTGTTGGAACCATTCTTCGATGTAACTTTTCATGGGGACCATGTTGATTTCATCCCGGATTTCTATGTCGTAAAGGTCGTTTTCTAATTTCCTTAAATCCATTGAAATACTATGCAGACTTTGTTCAATTTATTCATTGTGTGTCGCCTACTCTAGTACCCAACACTCGTGGTCATCTAGATGATGTTCAGTTATGCCGTAAAACTTTTCCAAAGACAGCCCCTTTAAAATGTCAACTTGTTCCTGGAAGGATTCTTTGGTGATTGACAAGGATTTGAGAATTAAGTTTGGGTCTTGAACCTCGTTGGTACTTCGGCTAAGTCCATTTGTATTAGGCTTGTGCATAAATTTTACTTTTCTGATATGACTTGTTTACATGATTTGACAATGAACTCCAGGTTAACTTTCTTTTGCCAGCATGCTTTTACTTTTTTGGCCCGCTTTGGCGAAAGGAGTTTCTCTTGTCTTCTTTTTAGTTCTGATGTGTTGACGACATAGATGGAAAAATGGGTCAGCACCTGTTCACAGAAATGTTGGTCCTTTTTAAAATTTGCCTCCAAATGTTCCAGGAAACCATTTGCCTTCTTTCCGAAGGAAACAAAATCTTGCGATGTTTTCGAGGCTTCAGTAACTAGATGCATTATTTTTTTGATCTTATTCTCTACAAGGGCTCTAGAGCATGCAAGGAGGGTAGCGGATAATTTCATCTTAGTTGCAGTGGTAGTAGGCACGATTTTTGCCAAAGGACTAAAAAATTCTGGAGTTGCAATGAAAGCCTGGTCAAATTCGTTGAGGCGGTTTTTCAGATTGGCATTTTTCATCTCAATTCCTCCAATGCAATCACGAATAATTTCAACAGTTACTTGGTGAAATGAGGAGATTTGGAACGGCTGCATTTTCCTAAAGTTAATCTCTATGCGAGATCTGTCTTTTCTGTTTGTTACATCGAGTCTCTTTTCAATGACCATACTTTTAGATTGACTATCAAAAACAACGCTCTAGAATACGAAGGATTCATTTGCGTCAAAAATTTCGGTCTCATATATTTCCACCGCGGACGACCCAATTTTGTCCATGTGCTCAGTTTCAATTTCAAGTTGCAGCTATTCACTTTCAATTTCGGGTTTCTCCGCCTGGCTTGCATTGTTTTTTCTCTTCTTCATCATTGGAAGTTTGTGAGAACTAACAATTTTTATACAAGGAGGGTTCTTATCTCCTCCTTCGTTCGAAGATTTATGGGTTGCTTTCTTAGTGGGGTGGGCCATTGAAGCGATGCTATGTAATGTCGTGGTCTTGGGAGTGCTGGCGGGAGAATGGGTACTTTTCTTGTCAGATACTTTTCCATGTTGTCTATACAATACAGACGCACTTTGTAATGTCTCTGCATCGCAATTGGCAGAAGCAGGATTGTTGACCACATTGTCCCTGTCTTGGGTCAGGTGTCTATGGATAAAAGAGTTTTTAAATCCAACTGCCAGTAAATGTTATCAAAATATCCCATTAGGGTCAAACCCTTTTATCCTTTCAGCATACGTTAGGTTCAATTTCTTGAAATGGGTGGTAAACTTGTCAATCTTTTCCATGTTTCTGCACATGAAGTATCTGACTTTCCAGGGCAGAGGAATGAACTGTTTTTTTTCCTTGTCATCGAAAAAATTCAACAAGTCGTTGTATTGCCTTGCTATTTCTGCAACAAACATCTTGTCTGTGATGTGGCATTGAAGGAAAGCAAGATTTTCCTTAGATCCAAAGACGATGAGGACTATGTGATTTTCATTTTCTTCAAGTGCTCCCTTCCTGTTCAAAAACTTGGTTGCATGGCCAGACATCCGCGGAGCATCCTTGCCTAACAATAAATATTTGAAAACTGAGACAAAGCCATTAAAAACTTCATAAAAATAATGGGAGGCCTTGTGCCTCCATAGGGCCTCGTACCATAATGTTACTGGGCCGAATCCACAATTTATCTTATTAGAAAGAGAAAGTTATGGAAACGGGCAACAATGCACTATTGCGAAAATCAAGTAGGATGACATATAAAATTTATTCTATTCTTTGAATCGTGACAACTGGGAACAAAGCTCAATGGAAATTAGCTTCCCCCAATCGAAAATGCATTGTTCCTTGACTGTGAAATACAAAATATTAATAATTATATGGGAAATGCTTTCCATTGATGTTTGTCCCGTTATTCTTGTAAACAACCAAGCAATTTCCCGGAATGGATTTCTAAAGGAACTTACCTGCAACATTGTGATATCTTGAGGAACTGTTGTCGGGTCTTCGAGGAATTTAGCTAATATGTCCAACCCGTTATCATGGTTTTCTAGAAACTGCTTGCAGTCTCGTCCTCTAAATGTCAATGTTGTCTCCGACAATTTTAACATCTCGTGGAAGGCCTCAGGTGACAAAGAAACAGGAAAATTGTCACGCAGTGGAATAATTATTTGGCCTAGAATATATCTTTCGACGCACCAAGATACCACCTCCTTACAGTCAAAAACCTCAGGGACGCAGCATGCATGAGCGATCCTAGACATCCAAATAACTTCGTTCTGGGAGGAATGGTATGAATAGTAAAAGTATGCCCTGGACCACTGGAAGTTCTGGTCCTGATGTCCGAAGATATTTATTGTATCTCCACAAAATTGTTGTCGGCCTGCTGCCATAAGTCTAGAAGAACGTTTGTTTTCTCCAGACGATGGATGGAATGAAAAGTTGGAAGGGATAATATAATTCTGCGCAAATCTTGGTCCAACGCGTGTGAATGGGAGACGTCCTCGAGACTTTCGTTCATTAATGAAAATTTCGACGGTTGTTGCATGATGCATTGTTCACATTAAACACTAGTAATCACATACATAGAAATGAAAACATGGAGGATATTGAAATGATCGATTAAGCATTGTATATTTCTTGAGAGGGCCAACACGATGACGCGTGTTCAAGATGAACAATCGGAAGGGACAAAATAACTCTCTGCACATCTTGGTTTAATGCATAATAATGGGAGATCTTCTCGAGCATTTCGCGCATTAATGATAATGTTGACGGTTCCTGCATGGTCATCTATTGGCATGAAAGGTTTCTAATCGCGTAGTATTAAAGTACGGAGGTCGTGGGCACGGGAAAAAAACTTCAAAATAGGGTTACCAGGTAGAACCGTTGAAGGTGAGGGCCCGAGGGCCAAATTGTATGTCTCAGAACTTTTTGATTAAAATACGGCTAACAACACAGAGGGTATGGCAGGACAATCCAAAGAGAAATTTGTATATGACTAGTAAGAGCATAACTAATGTATATTAGGAAGGACAGGAAGTTAGTGTCGATGGAAGGCAGTGAGAGACACTTTGAAACATTTGCGAGCCGTGGCAGAGTGAATCTTGCGATTTCGACGAGTTCGCGTTGGAATTGTAGATCACCGAAGTTTTGAGTGCAAGATGTACACGATGCAACAAGAAGAAGAGTTCGAAACCGCCAAGCCGACAACTATAGCCATAAAATTGGCTGAGTATGGAAATAGATGGAGATAAATATATGTCAACCCACCAACACTGGAACCCAAGACCAAAGAAAGGCGGCTAAGTATATAACCAGAAAGTGATAATACAAGGGAAAAAGGACCAAGGAGTCTGCAGTGGAATTGTAAATCACGAAAATTTTGAGTGAAAAATGTATATCACGGAACAAGAAGCAGCGGAGTTCGAATGCGCAAACCCGAAACATTGACTAAGAAATGTAGATTTCATGAACCCGTGAACAGGAGAATCCAAAAAAGGGTCAGAAGGTCTCCCCATAAGTCGCGAGGCCCCGACAGTCAAATTGTATCGTTCGGAACATTTGAATGCATAATTTGTAACACGGAAGAGGGGACGATGTCGGAACCTGGTAGTGAATTTCTATATTGTGGAGGGCTGGATGCGAACTGTTTTGTATCATTATTTGCAATTGCCACTAGAAAGAGTCACTAGTAAGAGCACAACCAATGTATATTAGGAAGGACAAGAAGTTAGTTGGGATGGAAGACAACCACAGATACTAGAAACATTTTTGAACCGTGGTAGAGTGAAGCTTGTGAATTCGAGTCTACAGTAGAATTGTAGATCACGAAAGTTTTGAGTGCAAGATGTACATCAGGGAACTAGAAGCAGAGTTTGAAACCACCAACCCGACAACCGCGGCCATAAAATTGGGTATGGATGGAGATAAAGATATGTCAGCCCGCGAATGTTGTACCCCGCGATGATAGAAATGCGACTAAGTATATAACCAGAGAGGCATAATAGATGTGAAGAAGAAAAGGGAAAAAGGACTAAGGAGTCCGCAGTGGAATTGTAGATCACAAAAATTTTGAGTAGAAAATGTGAACCCGATAGTCAATTTTTATTTTGAATCACGGGTTCTCAGGCTAGCAGGTTCAAAATTGGGCATCTAATGTTTTTGTTCCCTACAAATAGGACCCATAGTTCTGTGATATACAAATTGACAAGCGGAGTTGCGGACTATAGATATATAAATTGACAAGAAGAGTTGCAGACATTTCTCTGGAAATTACATGAAAATTTAAAAACATACAGTAGAATAGTAATAACGTCTGTTACATGGGTTCGTGGAGAAAAAAAAAAAAATTACCATTGCCAAATAAGTTTTCTTTAAAACAAAGGCTTTTCTTGGAACAGGAAGCAGAGTTCGAAACCGCCAACCTGGCAACCGCGGCCATAAAATTGGCTAGGTATGGAAAGCAACAGCGGTCGGTCGGCTTTGTGGTTTCATTATATAGATGGACACAAAGATATGTCAGGCCGCCAACGTTGGAACCTGCGATGATAGAAAGGTGATTAATTATATAACCAGAGAGTCATAATACACGGGAAGAAGAAAAGGGAAAAAGGACTAAGGATTTCGCGATGAAATTGCAGATCACGGAAATTTTGAGTAGAAGATGTGAACCCGGTAGTCAATTTCTATATTGTGAAGGGCCGAATGCCAATTGTTTCGTACCATTTTGTTCAGTTGTCATTAGTAAGAGCACAACCAATCTATATTAGGAACGAGAGGAAGATAGTGAATATGGAAGCCAACAATAGATACTTTGAAAAATTTCTAAACCATGGTAGAACGAAGCTTCGTGCCAACCTGAAATAGTATAAAAGAGTTGGACATTTCATGAACCCGGAAACAAGAGGATGAAAAACAAGCTAAAAAATTCTCTGCAGAAGACGTCAATCCCTGAGGTTCCAATTGCATCACTTCGAACATTTGGATGCATAATCTGTAACAAGGAAGAGCGGATGATGTGGGAATCCGGTAGTGAATTTGTATATTGCGGAGGGTGTGATGCCAACTGTTTTGTACCTCTCTATCCAGTTGTCACCACTGAGAGATAATTTATTATTGACAAAAACAAATTAGATACTGTTAGATGCTTGACAGGGATTTCCATTCGTAAACAATGGAAATCTCCACACCGCCAGAACTGGACTCTGTGTGTCAATTTGTATATCGCGTAACTGGGAGCATTGTTTGGATGACACAGAACAATAGAAATGCAATGTTCAGTCAAGCAGTACCCAGTTATGCTTGTCAATTTGTGTATCACGGAATTCTGGGTGCTATTTGCAGGGCACAGAACAATGGAGGCCCAATTTTGAGCCCACCCGCCCAAGAACCCGCGATCCAAAATGTGGCTAAGTATGGAACGCATAATCCGTACATGCTCAATAAAATATCATGTCCATAATTTATAGTCCCATAATACACAGGAAGAAAAAAAGGGAAAAGGAACAGAGGAGTCCACAGTGTTATTGTAGATCACGCAAATTTTGAGTGGAAGATGTATATCACGGAAGGACGCGAAGTTGTTGGGGATGGAAAGCAACTACAGATACTTTGAACGAAGTCAATGTATACGAGGAACACGCGATGTAATTTTAGATCACAGATGTTTTGAGTGCAAGATGTATATAACGGAACGATAAACAGTCGGGTTCGTAAGCGCCAATGTAACATACCCACCACAGCAAAAATAAAATTTTCTCTCTTTCTCAAGGAATAAAATCCCTGAATTCCTGCGGGGGCCTAGTGCAGGCTATTCCTTCCCTGATTCCCCTCCCCTCAAGCGACCACAACTTGACCTTAGTGCATGCGCCTCTCTCAACTCGCGAGTTCGAGGGTCAAGTCTCTCGACTCCTCTTTCTCTAAACATTGATACCTGAAATGTGATACGGGTATGGCTCCCTCCTCACTAGCGTCTACTACATATAACCGTAGGCTAGGCTAAACACTAGCACTACTCGCAACTCGCGACTTTGCGAGTTGGGGTGTTGAGCCCTTGTGCTCCTAATTTGTGAATCCCTGAGATGCAATAAGTCAACAATGGGTTGACTCTTTCCCAGGCGACAGGTGTCCTTCAGGCGACTCTTTTCTGTAGTCGAAAAGAAATTCTTTCAACCTTTGAACCCCCAGTACGTGATACCACATGAAGGTTATGATCCAATAGTTCTCCCGTGGCTTGGATCCAGTGACCATGATCACGTCGCGATCTCGCGAATCGTGAGTTCTTGCAATCCTACCCCTGACCACTCTAAGTCGCAAGTCAGCGAAATTCTACTCGACTGCCGCGTGTCTTGTGCCAACGGATGGTTCTGAATACTTCGGGATTTTCAGGACGTTGTTAAGTCAACTCTCCTTCCTATGCCTAGGTTAAGATCGACGGTCAATAAAGATTCGACAGATTCTTGGATCTACAG
>SNQJ01S0026564.1:173386-186562 GCA_010110895.2 Picea sitchensis
TCTGGAATGGAACCCTGGCCATAGATCTGGGTGCGCAGATTCTAGCCACCCAAATTCACCCGTCGTTTAACGAAACACACATTTTGCGACCCAACTTAGGGTAAGTGGGTTTTTCTTGACAGATCTGGGGTATTTTCAAATGTGAGTAAGTGAAACGTTGAGATTTCGCCACGTGCCCTCCTTGATGGATGGCTACGATCAAATCGCGACTTCGCGTGTCGTGAGTTCGAACAGTATGTTCTTTGACCTTCTTACTCTACGAGTCAGCGAAATGCTGAGCTCTCGCCATGCGTCCCGTCTGATGGACGGCTCTGATGATTTTGGAACTTGTCTCGTGAACCTTCCTCTGAATCCAATGACTATTGGTCCGCACGCTTCAGATCTAACAGCTCATATATGTTTTCCTCATGTGCTCACTTCTCGTTGTCTTGACGTGGATTTAGACAGTCCAGATCACTCCTCTGCGGCTAATCTTACGATAGTTATCGCTCTTCCTCTTGAGCTTGGAATTTATCCCGTCTTGGAAGAATTCTCTAAGTATCGAAGGCTTCGACCTTTGATTCCTTTGCGAGCCCTGTGACTTTGGGTCTCGTCTATGTTCCCCTTCACGCTGGTGACCTACACTCATCAAATCTTGCGAAGACTATAAGATTTGAGGCGTTAACACCTACGTTCCTTCCTCAAATTTAACGATCGTGACAGACCTTGGGTCCTCTCGAACGAATCTCGTCTGTTCATCTTCCAAACAAAAGGGCATTTCCTTTTGACACTTGACTCTCACTATCCCCCTGGAGTCTCGTCAATTAGGAAGGGCTTAAGAGCTTTGCGCTCTTTCTCCTGGACTTAACGCTTGGAAGAATTCTTCCGCGCACCCCATACGTTCATTCAT
Organism: Picea sitchensis; assembly: GCA_010110895.2. NCBI lineage: Eukaryota > Viridiplantae > Streptophyta > Pinopsida > Pinales > Pinaceae > Picea > Picea sitchensis. The sequence continues at coordinate 174,276 of SNQJ01S0026564.1, forward strand.
CCAGTCTAGAACTTAAGTGGTTCTCGATTTTTACTTGCCTTGCAGAGAGCCTGTACGAATGTGATCAGAGATATGATCGACCTTAGTCTGCTCAAAGTTGGCCAGCAATTCGGTGTCGGCATCGTATCTCACGGGTAGTTGGAAATGGTTTAGGAAGACCATTGCCAAGTCGCTAAAGTAAGAATATCTTGAGCGGTCGAGCTCGATGTACCATTTCGCGACACCCCCTATAAGAGTGCGTTGAAACAGGTGCAACTGTACGGATTCATCTCGCAACGATTTTGATGAGCACCATAGGTGGAAAGTTGTCATGTGATCACCCGTTTCTTCACCAAGCTTGCCTTCGAATTTCATAATATCCGAGGGCAACTTAGTCAGCATGGGGGGCCAATGTGGATCAAGATAAATCGGGTCATTAAGAAACCTTGACATGTCTGGCAAGTGTAACATTGCCAGAAATGATAGTTTGGGTTGGGTACTGTGTACAAGAAAAAGGGGGCCTGGAGTTTGATTGGCACCAAGTTGTCAGGAAAAGTTCGATTGATGGCCAGGGTTCTGGTAGACACCATGGCCTTCACCAGCCTACATAAATTGTGTTTGTTGGGATATCATCGATTGATTCCCGTAATTGGATGACAAGGGTTGGGTGCGTATTGCTCCATGCATTGTGCTCCAAATATTCTGGAAGGGGTTGCCCCCAGCCGATCCGACGGGCATGGGTACTGAGCCTTGCCTGGGGTTCCATTGACCATGGAATGGGTTTCCCCTGACCGACATCCCTTGCGAGGGAACTGATCCCTGTCGAGGATTCCAAAGTCCTTGTGAGGATAAAACTCACGTACTTGCCCCCTGTGTAGGAATAGTACCCTGCGCAGGATTATGTTATCCAATACCAGGGTTGGCCCCGACCGAGACGACAGTTGTAGAAAAAGAGTTATTACCAAATGCGTCAAACAAAGAGAATGGCATGGATCCCACTGACATGGTGTAAGATGAAGGTATAATACTGCCTTCTCCAAACAAGTTGTATTTCGTATTCGGCTCGATGGGTTGTTGGAAAGCACCACCAAGCGAGGGGGACGAAGGAGATATATGACCTCTACCGTAATGGATAGAATTGAAAGGGACTAAGGTTCCCCCAGTAGACCCTTTCACAGGATCATTTGAGCTCCCTTCCCCCAGACCCATGGTCTGTAAGGTGGATTAGGTAAGGACGGAGTTCGAATCGAAGTCGGGCATCCCATATGAAAATGGAGGGCCCGTCGCACTCTGCGTAAATGGAGAAGTGGTCACCGTCGATGATGGTATCAGACCACTGCCCGAGGTAGAGGGGGTCGAGACCATTATGGTCCGGACTGACGAAGGTGGGTTAGGAGGCAAGATACCCCCTCTAGTAGTAGCCGAAACGGGAGTATGAGGACTCCCAGACGAAGTAGCAACATTTGCTTCCATAAATGCTTGTAAGACTATCTGATGCTCGTAAGGTGTTACCCTCAAAGGGACAACTTGTACCAAAAGTGGCGCCGACAAGTCAGCGATTGGAGGGTTTGTTGGCCTTAGAGGTTCTGCTCCAAGTTCAGAAAAATTAGGTTCCTCCGGATTCGAGTGATCTCCTCTCAGAGCTGGCGCAGGCACAGTTTCCTGCGGCCTGGTCACCTCAAATGACCCTTGCTGGTCAAGTCTTAGTCGTAACGGTGGTGGTAGTAGCTCCAATGTAATCAGTTGCAGGCCCTGAAGCCTTCGCGACTGGTGGAGCTCTTGATCTTACACTTTCTGAAAATATCAATGAAACAATAAGGCTTTAACTAATGTTTAAAACCAAGCACACGCTAGAAAAATTCTTACAAGATAAACCAAGAAAACCACTATCTAGTTGGAAGAACAGTTACGCCAGCCAACACTAGAGAAACTTACCAATGCAAGTGAAAATCGAACACGGAATCACCCTCCGGGTATACTATACAAAGTGTGACCCGACGTTTGCCCTAGGTACTGCGGTATACCCCCGCAGTCACCTGTGTAAGTCCCTAGAATAAATGCAACTAAGTTTCTAGCTCGCAGATAGTCACAGTAGGGTAAAGTCGACATTCGGGTGGACCGCAATGAACATAATAAAAAGTATAAAACCTACTGAGGGTATCGAAAGCAAGTGGTCCGGAATAAACCAGAGGATCTCAAATGGATTCTAGGTCCACGAAACTCCGTAGACAAATGAGAGCGATAGTATTCCCACAACAGATCCTCAATATGTGTTCCCCACTATGTTTAGTCCAGATTTGGAGGGGTTATCTCCACTGCCTTTCCTCACGCGACCTCGTTTTTAGCCCCTGTGTTAGAGGAGGGTCCTGGGCAACTTTCACATCACTAGACTTTAACACTCCCTAGCTCTAACTCCGATGTTTGTTTAAAATCCTTGAAGAGTTTCCTCTCCATCCTAATTCAAGGCTCTAACCCTAAACTAGTTGGTTGACCCTACAAACATAAAAGTCTAATTAATTTTAGATTTAGCATTCGTTTTAATGGCTTGTTTAACTCAAAGGATATGGCAGTGAAACTAGTGGTGTTTATGAGAGACGAAAAGAGGAGAAAAAGGCGAAACTCTGAAAGAAAAATTACTTCTAGTCAAAGGTAAATATTTACAACTAACTCTTTGTAACCAACTTTTTCAAAACTAACTCTTTTTCAAGAAATCAGTAAAGAACTTAAAAAATGAACTCTTTTTCCTATCAAATAAAAATAACTAACACCAACTGCTTTACCAAACTAAGAAAAAAAAAATTCTATTTTTTTAAAAATGCTTCAAACAAGAAAAACTTGAAATAAATCTTTTTTCTCTTTTTTCAAATCAAATGAAAGGGGGGAAAAGAACCACAAGACAAGACTGAAACTGACCTTTGGCCCACTGTGGATCATAGAGAATCACTAAAGACACGAAACAGACCGATCAAAAATTCAAAGACTCGCTTAAAACCCTTTCAGAAGTAAACACAAGAAACTTCAAAAATACAAGCAAACTGAAATCTAACCCAATCTATGACTCTAAAATAGAGACACTGAACTCTGTCAAGAAACCCTAAGAAGTATAAAACTCAATCAGGAAAGAGTTTGGTTGCCTCTTTTTCAAAAACAATTTCTTGAACCAGGTACGCTACTGTTGTTTCAGCAACCTGCATATGTACGCGGGTTGTTTACTAGACAGGGTGTGTATGTACGTGGGCTGACCACTGTAGGGCACATACACCTATTTATTTCCTCAAAAAATAAATAAAACAGACAGACTGATAGGGAAAAGAGAACTAGTATGGCACCAAAAGGTGACCATAATCCCTTAAAAGACTCAGAAGACTCAACATAAACTTGAAAGGTAGAAAAACCAATCAGACACCCAAAAATCCCCTAAGACCCTAGAGGCTTCCCCAATATGGTCGCCAATTATGCTAGCAGGAAAACCCCACCTATGACTACACCAGGGTTTACAATGTAGGAAGATAAAATAACCGTTTAAAATTCAACTACTTCTCTAACTACCCCAGACATACCCAAGCCTCATACAAGAAAAGCAAAGATGAGAGAGATAAGTAACTATACCTCTACTTTGTGTCTGGTGACGATCCCCTCGTGGTTGAAAGATTTGTTGACTGCACGCCTCCTCTCAAGGCTAGTTTGCATTCAAAGAAAGACAAACAGGAAGCTACAAGCATGCAATTCATATACAAATTAGGGTTAGATGTTAGAATATAAAAACATAAACCATTAAAAATATTCAACCACCATGATTTGGGACATGAAAAGTACTTATTTTATTGATAACTCAATGATTATACTTTTTACAACCAAAGATGGCTATTGCTCCATGAACCTGGTCCAGGCTCCTCTTCACCAATCTCCAAGTGCACCTTTGTATGGCTTCTCCTCTCAACCTTCAGATCTCTTCTTGGGAAGCGAATGGGTTCTGATGGAGGAAGAAGGGATAATTGGGGAATGCTGAGGAAATTCTCACAAAAGGGCTGCAATTACTTGGGGCAAGGAGGGGATGTGAAACGGACAAATTTTCATTGTTCTTATGTCTAGATGTGGAATGAGACCCCATAACCTCCTTTTTTATGGGAAAATGATGGTTATTCGGTTGGGTGACAGGCTATAGGTAGTGGATTAGTTGGGAAACTACCCAATAGCCCGTAATCTCAACGAATTCCTTGCAAATTTTTATTTTTTGCAACTTTGGCAAGTATACGTGAGTTGTAGTGGTGCAGCATGCGTACATATGTGGGTTGTAGTGGTGCAACTAGCATATGTACGCGGGCAGTATTGGTGTAGGGCGCGCACATCTTCAAAAAATGGGTTTTTTAGAAGAGAAACTCAGTGATGGCTTGACAAAAAATGAAATTAAGAGGGTCAAAGGCCAGGTATGCATGTGTAGAGCAATTTAGGGTTATAACAATGTTTATGAGTCTTGACCCCACAGTGTTATTGTTTCTCTGGGGGGTCATGTCTTCATAATACTAGAGGCAGTTCTGACTACTGTTCCACCTAAACAATGTCGCAAGGTAGTATCTCATACTACAAAATTCATCTTCTTCATAATATGTTCAAAAGGTGAACAGAAGGACACTTCAACCACTACAGCCTCGGCTCAAGCACCTTCTATCCAACAGAAGTGGGTCGACAAGACTACAACAAAGCGCAAAGATTCCTTCTACACACAAACATCTCATGTAGCCCAACAGGTTGAACAAATTCAAAGAAATGATGTACCATTTCTTTCTATGGAGGGAGGATTGATCTAGGTGGATATCGGTGGCCACCCAGCTATTCCACGGGTGCAAAAAACAGTTTTCCATCTTGGCAGTTTTTCGGCAGTTTTTTAAGTTTCAAACTTCCAGGGTCGTTTTGAGGCCCTAAATGACATTTTTTGGGGATTTGGGGCCCAAGTGATTGTTGAATTAGTTGAACTGGGCCAGTCAAAAAATCGTTCTTCTCGGTTAGACATTTCCAATGGTGTATCAATCTTCCCAAACGAATATCGTATGCAAAAGTTATGCCCTGAGGAAGTAGACATATCAACTACCCCCATCAGGGCCCGCAAACCTTTTGGATTTTCATCATCTGGGGTTAGGGTTTTGGATTTTACTTATGTTAAAAAGGCATGTGGAGCCTCATTGTAACAAACATCTTCTTGTGAATGAGAGTAGTCATCACATCTCTTCTTAGAGATAAGCTTTTACCATTCTAGCGAGTCTTTCACTCTGTATTTTTACAGTCTGTACATTTCTTTCATTAATAGAAATCATGTATTACTGTATTTACCTATTTCTGGAAATATTTATGTGTATTTCATTGTAGTATCTTTGTTTTCATTTCATTCTCAAAAATAATATGTATCATCCTTAGAACCCTCAACAAAATGGGGTTACATAGAGGAAAAAAACATAACTATCATCAAGGAAACCAAAGAAATGATACATGATCAGAGTCTACCTATGACTCTATAGGAAGAAGCATGCATGGCAACAGTGTATGTTCATAACAGGAGTCCTCATCAGATCTTGAATAACATTACTCCAAAATAATTTGTAGTGAAGCATGATATTGGACACTTCAGGATATTTGGGTGCCCGGTATAATTTCATGTACCCAAAGAGAAGAGATCCAAGCTAGACCCCTCATGAAGAAAGGGCACATTTGTAGGATATAGTGAATCCTCGAAGGCATATCAGATCTACATTCCTAGTCAGAGACAAATTGAGATAAGCAAAGATGCTACTTTTGAAGAAGATATAGCCTTCCAAATATCCAGAGAATCTCAGATAGAAATTGATAGTGAGACATTGTCTTCTCCCCCTTCAGTAGTTCAGAGGGAGACATAAATTATTCCAATTGATCCAGTTGTCCCAGTTGATCCAGTTTTTTCAGCCAATCCAATTTCTCCAATTGACATGCCTAGAGATATTGCAGTAGGACATAAAATGAATGCTTGGGACCAACAAAATCTACAATAAGCATAGGGACATACAACCCCTCAAGGGACAACCAAAGAGAGAAAGAGACCAAATATATTCTCAAGATACCTTTTAGCCATGAGCCGCATCATTGACTCTGAGCCTTCTTGTCATTGAGAAGCTTCAGGTGAACAGGTATGGCAAGATGCCATGACTAAAAAATATCAGTCTATATTGAAAAATGATGTATGGGATATTATTTCTAGACCAGAGGGAAAGTCTGTAGTGACTTCCAAATAGATTTATAAAATCAAGCATGCAGATGATGGAAGCATCGAGAAATACAAAGTGATCTTTGTAGTTAGAGGGTTCTCGCAAGTAGAGGGAGTTGACTATGATGGGACATTTTTTCCAGTAGCCCGATACACTTCCATCTGTTCTATCATTGCACTAGTTGCTTCCATGGGTTGGAAACTACATCATATGGATGCAAAGACAAATTTTATCATTGGTGAAATTGAGGAAGACGATTATATCCAACAGCCAGAAGGATTCATTATACACAACGAAAAGTCTCATGTGTGCAGGTTGAAGAAATCCATGTATGGGCTAAAGCAAGAACCTCGTGCTTGTTATGAGAAAATGGATGGATTCTTGATGAGTTTGGGTTTCAGCAAGAGTGTTGTTGATCCAAACCTATATTATCACATTTATGGAAACGAGTGCTTAATCTTGGTCCTATATGTGGACGACCGTTTCCTCACCGATTTAGAGAGACTCATTGTTGAATGCAAACAAGCATTGACTGCTAAATTTGAGATGAAGGATTTAGGCTTGATGCATTACTTCTTGGGACTAGAAAGTATGCCAGAGGACAAATGATATTTTCCTAATTCAAGGAAAATATACTGTGGAGATATTGAAAAAGTTCAGTATGACAAAATGAAAATCCATGCCTACACCAATGGTGATGGATTTGAAGAAGATGAGTGATGTTGATTCAATAGATATTGATCCACACTTATACAGATAGTTGATTGGATCACTGATGTATCTGGTTAACACCAGACCTGATATGTGTTATGGAGTGAATGTTCTTAGCCAGTTCATGAGCCAACCGAGACAGACTCACTGGATAGCAGCAAAACATGTATTGAGATACCTATGAGGAAAAGTAGGGTATGGCATGAGATATGCCTCTAGTGTAGACTTGAGCTTACTGGGATATGTCGATGTAGATTGGGCAGGGAGCGCAGTGGACCAGAAGAGAACCTCCAGTTTTTGCTTTAATTTAGGGTTTTCCATGGTTTCCTAGTGTAGTAGGAAACAGATCTTTGTGGCATTAAGTACCGCAGAGGAAGATTACATAGCATTGAGTGTGGCAGTTAGCGAAGCAGTGTGTCTTCGTAAACTTCTGAAAAATTTATTCGATCATGAGATGGATCCTACTTCTATTCATTGTGATAACTAGATTTGTGTGAAGCTCTCTGAGAACCATGTGTTTCATGATAGATCGAAACACAACGAGATAAAATATCACTATATCAGAGATGTGGTGCAAAGAAAAACAATACACGTGCAGTACCTTCCTACCCATGATAAAATTGCAGACATCTTCACCAAACTTCTTTCCAAGATGAAGTTCGAGTACTTCTGTGAGAGACTTGGCCTGGTGGAGAATGCCTCCCTTGCTGAGAGGGAGTGTTGATGATTACAGCTGTGTGACACATCCTCGAGGACACAGACTAAGTGATTCAACCTGAGAGAGAGACCATGAGTTGGGTGTCCCCATGAGAAGTGTAACACCCTATTTCCCCAGTCTGTAAAAATAACTATACTAGCCAAGAACTATGGAAAACTCAAAGATGTGAATGTGTGATTTGAATGGACCTTAGTATAAAAGGTCGACGAATGTAAATAATGTGATGAATATATGTTGCAGGACTATTGGGAGGGGGATGTGCTGAAAAGAGACCACGATGGTTGATGAAAAGTGGTGGAGGGTACCTGGAATGGTAGCGTTAACTTTCACCGAAACCAATATCGTATTTGGTCTTCACTGGCCCGAATATCAAGAGCAGCTCGCTGGCCCCGAAATGAATTACTCGTCAGGTTGGTAGGTGAGGAGGCTCCTCATGAGTTAATGAGGGATGGGGGTGAACCGCCCATCCATAGAATCCTCAGACCCGACCACCGCGGGGAATTTCATGCCACACGCAACCTCACCGGAAAAGAAAAGGCATGAAAGAAGTGTGGAGGGGGCATACGCAACAGTAGATGGCAAGAGGGAAAATCAAAAGAACTCTGGAAAACACAGAGCGAGTGATAAGCAAAGACGAAGGAGAGTAACCTTCGTTCTCGACTTCTGACGAACAAAGACAGAGTCTCAAAGCATCGTGGTCTAGCTCGGGAGTGGCTAGTGGTAAATCCTATTGGAGTCACTGAGCCTACTGTGGGTTGGAAACGAGCACCCCTCCCAGCATTTGCATCACATCCAGAAATTCTGATAAGTGTTATGGCTTGCAATTGAAATTGAATGCCATGATCGCACGTTCATTTTTATGCACTTGTAAATAGTTTTTGAATAGAGGTATTTACCTGGTGTTTGAATTGATAGAATGGATGCATGCTTATACTAATGTAACTGTAATTTGGTTAATGTGAAATGTCTATGAGTTTAGGATATGAGTCTGTTTACCCTGAGGATTGAACTACTTAAACTAATTTGTGCCCTATCCGCATTCACCCTCTCGAAGCCTCTTTTCGGGAAAGTTCCCTCATATCCCAGAGCTGAGGGAGTTCCTTGAAAGGACCACCGCCTTAGTAAACTTAGGAGTTCACTTAGCTCCTTCTACATATTTCATAGCTCGGTGATGTAAGGAGGCCTTCCTCGTGCTCTTTTCTTACGGTTCTCCGAGTTGGCGAAGACCCTGAATGATCACGTGTACCTCAAATCTCGGTACTTCGTGACTTCGCGAGTTGGAGCACCCAACTTTGGAGATATCTCCCTGCAAACCCCCGAGTTCACTTNCCGATCATGTCAGGGCTTTGTATGTTACGAAGTTGAAGGAATTCTCTGTTCACCCCTTAGAGGTTTGAATCCCCAAAGTATGAGGATCTCGTGACACGTGCCCTTCGTAGATGGATGGTCCAGTCAGGATACCAAGCCTAGTGATAGCCACCCAAGAACCTGTTGAAATATGTTATGGCCGAAGTTTTGAAACCCTGCACGAGAGAGAGAGGGTCTCTTAGACTTTGGTGTTTCGGAGTTTCGAATCCCGAGAAACCTAGGTACAATACCTCATGTATGCGCACGTCTCGAAACCCTGATTCACGAAATCACGAAATGACAGCATGCGGATAAGTCTCAATATTTCGGTGTTTCGGCAACCGGGGTACCTAAGTGCGAGTTCCCTTGTACTCGGAAGTCCCGAAACTCCGACTTGCGAAATCCTGAAATGACAGCGTGCGGATAAGTCTCGATATTCCAGTGTTTCAGCACCCGGAATACCCAAGGGAAAGTTCCCTTGTAATCGTAAGTCTCGAAACCCCAACTTGCAAAATCCTGAAATGATAAAGTGTGGGGAAGTTACAATATTTTGGTGTTTCGGTACCCGGAATACCCGAAGGAGAATTCCCTTGTACGCGTAAGTCCCTAAACCCCGACTTGCGAAATCCCGGAATGATAGAGTGTGGAGAAGTTGTGATATTTTGGTGTTTCGGTACCCGGGATACCTAAAGGCGAGTTCCTTGTACTCGCTAGTCCCGAAACCCCGACTCGTGAAATCCCGATGGATGAAACCCTGAAATAGTTGAGCATGTTTAGAGTTTGGTGTTTCGGCGTTTTGGCTCCCTGGAAACCTAGGTGCGAGACCTCTTGTCTGTGCACATCACGAAACCCTGATTCGTGAAACCCTAAATTGGTTCAGCATGGATAAGTATGGATGTTCGGTGTTTTGGCAACCGAGATACCCAAGGGTAATTTCCCTTGTACCCACCACTTGCGAAACCCCGAATTGGTCTAGTGTATGATGAGCGGGTGTCTCAGAGTTTTGGCACTCGGATAGTCGAAGAGTGTGAATCTTCGACCTCTTGTATCCGAAGCTCCGGTATGCGAAAGCCTGAAAGATATAGTGCCAGGAGCCAATTCGAGTCATTGATAATTTGAATGAATTGTAGAATCCCTTTCGGGTTTCGGCATTTCGAAATACAGCAATGGGGGAATGCTTGCATCACGACTCCCCGTATCGCGATAGCAGAAGTACCTTCCCGGTAAGGATCGTGGGAATAACCACGGTCATATGAGGGACTTTAAATGAAAAGGAGGGTTTGTGCTAGGCCCCTTGGAATCTCGGGGTGTTGTCCCTCAAGAAAAAAGAGAGAAAGTCAAAAATTTCTAACCCCCGTAGTGGGTGTGTTACAAAGTGGTATCAAAGCACGGTTACAACACTTGGCCTGCTTGGGCTCATGAACGAGTTGCGCGGGAGCTCCGTTCGAAGCACTCCAAAAAGGAGTAACCCTCTATCTTAACTCTTTTAATCAAAAGGTCAAAGTTAAAAATGAAAACCCCGATTGTTTGTATGCATGTGAAAGAAATATTAATTATGCGCGGGTTATGAATGTATATAGATATTGAATAACAACCAACGTTTGTCTTTTGCACCCAAGAGGACGATCAGCAGTGGGAAATTACAGATGCATAGAATGGTGACTCACCAAGAGGTGGGGGAAGGCTCCCACAATAGAGACGAAGAGTCTGATGAAAGGAGGGCAATAGGGACCCCTCCAGATCTATATGATACTGTGAGGAGCCGCATGGTCGAATTACAAAGCTGCAAGGCTGACAATGAGAGGATGATGAAAGAACAAAATAAGCAAACAAAAATTAACGCAGTTTTACTACAGAGCTTATCCGACCTATAAAGAAAAGTGTAGCATGAACCTGAGATACATAAACATGGTCATATCAGTGGCCACACTGAGAGGAGAACATCGAGAAAGTTCCACCCCAGAGGTAAAGGACAACCATCGGACGATTCCTCTGGGAAGGAAGCTAGTGGTTCGAAGGGCTCTTCTAGCAGCAGAACTAGTTCTTATTCCCAAAGAAAACACAAGAAGCGAAATCTTTCCAAGGGTCATAAATTTGAAGAATTCAGGAAGGCCAAACCACCCTCCTTCGATGGTGAAATAAAGAAGGGAGAGGAAGCAGAGGCCTAGCTGCTTGGACTAAATAAGTATTTCAGAGTCCATGACTTCTCAGAAAATTTGAAGGCCCGAGTGGCCACCTTCAACTTGAACGAAAAGCCTTCCATTTGGTGGGAAGACCTTAAGAATGTGAAAGGAGTTCGCGAAGAGGACCTGTCTTGGGAACGGTTTGAGAAATAATTCCAGAAGAAGTATATGTTGGAAAAATATTTCGACGAAAAGACTAAAGAATTCTACGAACTCAAACTGGGGCAACTCACTATAGAGGAATATGTTAGCAGATTCCTCGAGTTGCTGAGGTATGTACCTTATATAAAAGAATAAAAGGAAAAGGTGCAATGTTTCATCATCGGACTACCTAAGGACTATCGGAACAGAATGGAATTTGATGAGCCAAAGACCCTAGAAGGCACTATCCGAAAGGCAAGATATTGTCACGAACAGTTTGGACATTGGACAGAATCTCGTGAAGGCTGGAAACAAAAGAATAGTTCGGGATTTCAGAAAAAGGGGATTAAATACCCAAGATTTAAGAACTATAAGAAGAACTCAAAGATGAGCTTCCTAGCCCAGAGTGTACACCAATAGAATTTTCCCTCCTTGGGCGAAAATAAAATTTTTGGATCCATACCAGTGAAGACTGATAACCCAAATAGAGAACCTTTGAAATGTTGGGGTTGCGGAGAAGAACATCTACTGAGAGACTGTCCACACCGACAATAGAATAGTCAGAGAATTTACAGCATCCAGGAAGCTACCACTGTCAATGATGTGGCTAGAAGTGTGCCATAAATTTATGCAGCCTTGGATAATAACCAAGCCGACCACCAAGCTTCAGTGGTGGAAATAGAAGGTATGATTTCCAACCATCTAGTGTCTATTCTTATTGACCCTGGTTCAAATTTGAGTTATATAGCCCCTAAGGCTGTTGATAAGTGTAAAATACAGCCACATAAAAACACCAAGCCATGGTTGGTACAGTTAGCCACTGGCACCAAAAGAAGGGTAACAAAGGTCAAAAGAAGGGTAGCAAAGGTCATACCAGCCTGCCAATTAATGTTGGGTGAATTCCCCACCCAAGAAACCCTTAACATATTACCCCTGGGATCATATGATCTGTTGATTGGTATGGACTGGCTAGCC
>SNQJ01S0026564.1:189265-217462 GCA_010110895.2 Picea sitchensis
CCCACAGTAAAATCACATAATGTTTTCCATGTTTCATTATTGAAGAAATATGTACATGATTCTAATCATATAATATACTGATTTGTGATCCAGGTGGAACCGGAGGGAGAATTCCTACCAGAACCTCAATGCATACTAGACAGAAAGGAAACCCCACTCTGGAACAGAACCATTGCACACGTCAAGGTGCAATGAAGACATTTTGGCCCAAATGAGGCTACATGGGAAATGGAGGATGCCATGAAACAGGCATATCCGATTTTGTTTACCTGTATACATACATGTCATATTGATAGATAAAACATCGAGGATGATGTTACTTTAATGGGGAGGGAATTGTAACACCCTGTTTCCCCCAGTCTGTAAAAATAACTATACTGGCCAAGAACTATGGCAAACTCAAAGATGTGAATGTGTGATTTGAATGGACCTTGGTATAAAAGGTCGACGAATGTAAATAATGTGATGAATATATGTTGCAGGACTACTGGGAGGGGGATGTCCTGAAAAGAGACCACGATGGCTGATGAAAGGTGGTGGAGGGCACCTGGAATGGTAGCAGTAACTTCCACCGAAACCAATACCGTATTTGGTCTTCACTGGCCCGAAGATCAAGAGCGGCTCACTGGCCCTGAAATGAATTACTCGCCAGGTTGGTAGGCGAGGAAGCTCCTCATGAGTTAATGACGTATGGGGGTGAACCACCCATCCATAGAAGCCTCAGGCCCGACCACCGCGGGGAAGTTCGTGCCACACGCAACCTCACCGAAAAAGAAAAGGCAGGAAAGAAGTGTGGAGGGGGCAGACGCGAAAGTAGATGGCAAGAGGGAAAATCAGAAGAACTCTGGAAAACACAGAGCGAGTGATAAGTAGAGACGAAGGAGAGTAACCTTCGTTCTCGAATTCTGACGAACAGAGACAGAGTCTCAACGCATCGTGGTCTAGCTCGGGGGTGGCTAGTGGTAAATCTGATTGGAGTCACTGAGCCTACGGTGGGGTGGAAACAAGCACTCTTCCCAGCATTCGCATCACATCTAGAAATTTTGATAAGTGTTATGTCTTGCAATTGAAATTGAATGCCATGATCGCAAGTTCATTTTTATTCACTTGCAAATAGTTTCTGAATAGAGGTGTTTACCTAGTGTTTGAATTGATAGAATAGATGCATGCTTATACTAACGTAACTGTAATTCAGTTAATGTGAAATGTCTATGAGTTCAGGATACGAGTCTTTTTACCCTGAGGATTGAACTACTTAAACTAATTTGTGCTCTTTCCAGATTCACCCTCCTGAAGCCTCTTTTTGGGAAAGTTCCCTCATATCCCAGAGATGAGGGAGTTCCTTGAAAGGACCACCGCCTTAGTAAACTCAGTAGTTCACTTATCTCCTCCTGCAGAGTTCATAGCTCGGTGATGTAAGGAGTCCTTCCTCATTCTCTTTGCTTACGGTTCTCCGAGTTGGCGAAGACCCCGAATGATCACGCGTACCTTGGATCTCGGTACTTCGCGACTTCGCGAGTTGGAGCACCCAACTTTGGAGATCTCTCCCTCTGAACCCCCAAGTTCACGAGATTTTGAGTTTAGTTCTATCCGGGACTTCACCGACCCCTCGATCATTTCCACATGCCCTCCGTAGACAGACAACCCTAATCACGTAGGGGCTTTGTATGTTACGAAGTCGAAGGACTTATCTGTTCACCCCTTAGAGGTTCTAATCCCCGAAGTATGAGGATCTCATAACACGTGCCCTCCGTAGATGGATGGTCCAGTCAAGATACCAAGCCTGGTGATAGCCACCCAAGAACCCATTGAAATATGTTATGGCCTAAGTTTTGAAACCCTACACGAGAGAGGGAGGCTCTCTTAGACTTTGGTGTTTCGGAGTTTCAGCTCTCGGGAAACCTAGGTGCGAGATCTCCTTTCTACGCACATCGCGAAACCCCGATTCGCGAAATCCCGAAATGACAGCATGCGGAAAAGTCTCGATATTTCGGTGTTTCGACACCCGGGGTACCTAAGTGTGAGTTCCCTTATACTCGCAAGTCCTGAAACCCCGACTTGCGAAATCCAGAAATGACAGCATGCGGATAAGTCTCGATATTCCAGTGTTTTGGTACCCGAAATACCCAAGGGCAAGTTCCCTTGTCCTCGCAAGTCCCGAAATCCCGACTTGCAAAATCTCGAAATGATAAAGTGTGGAGAAGTCATGATCTTTCAGTGTTTCGGTACCTGGAATACCCAAAGGCGAATTCCCTTGTACTCGCAAGTCCCGAAACCCCAACTTGCGAAATCCCGGAATGATAGAGTGTGGATAAGTTATGATATTTCGGTGTTTTGGCACACGAGATACCTAAAGGTGAGTTCCTTGTACTCGCAAGTCCTGAAACCCCGACTCGCGAAATCTGATGGATGAAACTCCAAAATAGTTGAGCATGTTTAGAGTTTGGTGTTTCAAAGTTTCGGCTCCTGGGAAACCTAGGTGAAAGACCTCTTGTCTGCGCACATCACGAAACCCTAATTCGTGAAACCCCGAATTGGTCCAGCATGGATAAGTATGGATGTTCGGTGTTTTGGCAACCTGGATACCCAAGGGTAAGTTCCCTTGTACCCGCCAGTTGCGAAACCCCGAACTGCAAAACCCCGAATTGGTCTAGTGTATGATGAGCGGGTGTCTCGGCGTTTTGGCACTCGGATACTCGAAGAGTGTGAATCTTCAACCTCTTGTATCGTGAAGCTCCGGTATGCGAAAGCCCGAAATATATAGTGCCAGGAGCCAATTCGAGTCATTTATAATTCGAATGAATTGTAGAATCCCTTTCGGGTTTTGGCATTTCGAAATACAACAACGGGGGAATGCTTGCATCGGGACTCCCCATATCGAGATAGAAGAAGTGCCTTCACAGTAAGTATTGTGGGAATAACCATGGTCATATGAGGGACTTTAAAGGAAAAGGAGGGTTTTTGATAAGCCCCTTGGAATCTCGGGGTGTTGTCCCTCAAGAAAAAGGAGAGAAAGCCGAAACTTTCTAGCCCCCGTAGTGGGTGTGTTACAAGAAGGGTGTGTGGTTCCTCTCTGAGACATAAATGGAACATTGTTCCCTATGTGGGGTAAGGAATCCCAAGAGCTGGGTGTGTGGTTCCTCTCTGAGACGGAGATGGATCTTTGTGTGCGCCTATGTGGGTAATCCCATGAGTTGGGTGTGTCGTTCTCTCTGAGACGGAGATGAAACAATGTGGTGGTGTCCTCTGTGCAAAGATTTGAGATGATGTGATACTCCAGATGATTATCTTGTGAGACACAGTGAGAAAGAGATATGTTGAGTTGGACGTGCCTGTGGTTGAGCATAGGTGAACATGATCCTAGTGGTTGAGAACTAGTGAGTGTGATTCTCCTGTGAGACACAGTGAGATAAACATGTGGACATCCCTGTGGCTAAGAATAGATGGATGTGCCCCTAGTGGTTGAGCACTAGTGGGTGTATGAGATCCCTTCCTATATTGTACAAGAGTTAGACTTACCTGTAACCCTATTTGTGATGTAAAGGGTATAGGTATGAGATCCCTTCCATATTGTACAAGAGTTAGACTTAATTCGTGAACCCTCCCATTTGTGATGTAAAGGGTATAGGTTGGCCCCACCATAAAGTGAAAGATAATTAATGTAAAAGCATAATTAATATGGTAATTACACTATATTGTGAGTTATATAGGTTGGCCCTGTTTTTCCAATAGACACTACTTTTCATAGGCTCAGTCTAATATAAATAAAGGCAAATTCCCCATTGAGTAAATATAACACAAGTGTGAGTTTGGAAATTTCAGCAAGTACTTGTTCTTGAAAAGTGTGCACCTCTCTTGGGAGCTAGTCTTCTAGTGTTTTGTGAGCACCCTTTTGTGTGCTAGGTTTATGGTGTGGGAGGTCTTTCTCTTAAATAATACAACAAAGGATTGGTTGGGTTTTCTTCCCTTGTTGAGAAGGGTTTCCCAGGATACTTCTTGTGTACTTGTGCATGGTGTTTTCTTCTTGTGATCTTGGTTGCTACAACAAATTGTTAATGGTGAAATTGCAAATGTCTATGGTTCAAGTAAAATGATAAAATTGGAATGAAGTTCAAGCTTGAGCCTAGCTTATTGAAAAATCAACATTAGGGAGCTCTCCCGCATGATGGTGGTACTCCAACATGCATTCATATGGTGGATCCAGACGTCTTTGTGTCTACCATGAGCCATGATTATGGTAACCCTAAGTCGACATGAAAATCAAAGGAGTCTCCTAACTCTCATAATTCCTTCTATATAAAGAATCCTTGGGGGATGCAATTTCGCGCATAATAGAAGGTGTGTACAAATTTTCTTTGCACAACTTGAATGTTAGGGCTGCCCATAGTTATTCCTTCATTGAATATTTGGCCCAAATTCCTTGTACAATGTCGGCATTGGAAGTGATTAAGAGTTTCCTGGTGCAACAGAGTGCATTGTTTTTCGCTATAGGAGCTACCGATTATTCTAGCTCACAAGTAATCAAGTTTGACACCATGGATGTCAAACCTCGTCTTCCTTATCATGTTTCCTTCTAGATTAATTTTGTGTATTCCATGAAAACTGTTGGAAGGACTATAGTTGACGAAGAAAGTTCGACATACGTAATGTCTAGTTTGTC
Source organism: Picea sitchensis (assembly GCA_010110895.2). NCBI lineage: Eukaryota > Viridiplantae > Streptophyta > Pinopsida > Pinales > Pinaceae > Picea > Picea sitchensis. Next base: position 193,926 of record SNQJ01S0026564.1, read on the forward strand.
GTGTTGGAAATATATTGACTCTCCCAATCTCTCTCTGGCTCCCACTTTTATCACTACTTTCGATGGAAATTATTTTCGACCACATGGGATTATCCCCTCATTTTTTAGTCCAGCTGTGAGGTAAAATTGTTACTATGGAAGCGGAATTTTTCGATGCTCTGCTCGACTACAACCTCTGTTTAGGACATAGTTGGACTTATGCCATGAGAATAGTAGTATCCTCAGTCTTTTGAGAATTATGTTTCCCTCATGAAGGGAATATTGTACCCATCGTTCAAATGTCATTTTATTGTATCAAATCAACTGCATTCGCGAGATCTATGGTCATGTTAGTCGGTAATTCCCATACGACCACTCAAAATATGGGTGATGGGTTGTATCCTTATGTTGGCCCTCGACCAAGTTTTGAGAGAACCTTGGTCATGCTTGACCATTTTTGGGACTTCGACAGGCTGGTCGAAGACAGAGCTCTCAGGCGAAGCGGAGATCGTGGGATATCACCCATTTTGAGGGATTTTTTGACTTTTAGGGTTTATGTAACGGGTATCATATGTCATCCCATGGGTTTACCCATGTCTAGGACCTTTTTGTAATGTATAAATAAGTAGCTAAGGATGTAAGAAGTAGTGTGGCTTAGTTCAAGTAGAGTTACTAGTCATTGATCGACTTAGTGCATGGCTAGTTGGATTTGTGCACGAATGTGTTGAGGCTTGCAGAGCTAAGTGAAAGTGTTTTGTAAGTGCTTTGTGCAGACAGACTGTGTAAGGATTTGTGCCCTGGCCTAGTTTAGGGAAGGAGGATCTGGCGAGGTGTGCGTAGATCTCATGTCCTTTGCTGAGTCAGCTCTGAGGCTTGGTGCATGTTGGAGGATTGGAAGATACTAATAAAGAAGAATAAGAGTTGGTGGATGTAGCCCCACACTAGGGTGAACCATGTATATCCTGTGTTATTGTGATTTGTGCAATGGTGTTCATGGTGTTTATGCATTTAATTTCTTAATATTGATGCATGATAGGTATATCCATTGATGCTTAGTGATTAATATATGAATGAATGTTATATCTGCTCTGATGTTATGTTCTAAATGGTTAGATGTGATTAATCTTGATTACTACTACGTTGATCTATAATAAGGGTTTAACCTGCGATGTGAATAAGGGTTAAATATTAATGAATGTTATTGGCTAAGTGCTTTGTTAAGTATTGTGATCACATATCTGTGTCCCGGATAGGTTGTAGACACTTGAGTCATGCGACCCCCCTGCCTCTACCTCGGGCGAGACTTCATCTGCTTCTCAGGTGTTGCTGAAAGGGTCGGTAGTTAGGGTTTTTTTGGTACGTTGTTGAAGTGTTGAACCCTGGGTCTGCCCCTGTGCCAACAAATGGTTATGTTGCTAGGACCTGAAACTGTGATTGTTGGGAACTGAATAAAAGAGAAATCTTTGTGCGTAGATCTATTGTTGTAGTGCGTTGTAGTCTACTTGATTTGTGAATCTTTGTGCTAATAAAGGAACCCGATCTGAAGAAAAGAGGTAAGATCTTAAATCTTTGTGCTCTGGTAAAGGTAAGATAAGTGGAAATTTTTTCTTTGAAAGTATGAATCTAGGTATGTTTGATAGATTTTTTCCTAGTCTAAAAACTAGGGCACATCTAGAAGAAAGAATATTTGATATGAATAAATTTGATAGAGATAGTGAAATATATGTTATTCCTATGCATAGAAAGAATTTTCGGACTAACAAGTGGATGCAGGATCCTAGAAAGAATGTTTGCAAATTATAGTTCCATCACTGTGATCCCAGTGCGTAGTACAAGAAAGGTTGGGGATCATTTAAAATAAAGAGAGGATTGACACTGTGTTATAGTTGCATAAGATCGGGACATCTTTCGAAAGAATGCCCTTGATCCGGATTATTTTCAACACGAAATGAGATCAGAGATATAATAAAGAAATGCACAGAGATATCGCAGATATTCAATAATATAACAAAAATGTATTAGAGATGAAACCATAAACACAGATATACAGTAATACACGATTTCTATTAATGAAATAAATGTATAGAGACTGTAAAAATACAGAGTGAAAGACTCGCTAGAATGGTGGCAACTTATCTCTTAAAAGGGATGTGACTGCTACTCGCATTCGCAAGAAGATGATTACAATGAGGCTCTGAAGGCCTTTTTACAATAAGCAGGAATGTCAAAAACCCTATACATCCAAAAACCTAACCCTAGGAGATGAAGCGCCAAAATTCATGTGGCCCCCGTTTGGGTAAGTGAGTACATCAACTTCTCGGGGTCGTAACTTTTGCATACGATCTCCGTTTTAGGCGTGTGATAGCTCGTTGGAAAGGAATCACCGAGGAGATTCATTTTGGGGGCTCAATAATGCCTTCGAATATTATTAAGAACCTATATCTTGAAAAAACTTCATTTGGACCCTCAAAATGGCCCCGGAAGTTAAAACCTGCTAAAAATAGTAAATTGCCAAAATTGGTAGAAAACTGTTTTGATCCATTTGGAAAAGGTCGGTGGCCACCGATATCCACCTGGATCAATCCTTCCTCCTTAGAAATCAATGGTCTCCATTGTGTTGAGTTCCCGAAGAAGAGGGAAAAGCGTTTGTTGAATCTGCATCTTGGTGATCTGCTTGCCTTGCTGGAGAAGTGGCGTTGCTTAGCTTGTTGAAGGATATCACGAACCTTTGGCTAGAAGGTTTGGACCTTTTTAACCATTCTGGATATTTTAGACGACTATGTGCAGAAGGAATGATTGTGCTTTGTTGCAACCTTGTCGACCTGCTTCTGTTGGACAGAAGGTACTTGGGCCGAAGCTATGGTGGTTGCAGTATCCTTTTGTTCACCTTTTGAATAGATTGTGAAGAAGATGAATTTTGTAGTATGAGATACTACTTTGCAACAGTGTTTAGGTGGGGCAGTAGTTGGAACTACCTCTGTTATTCTGTAGATATGACCCCCCAAAGTTACAGTGACACTACGAGGTCAAGACTCATAAATAGCATGGCGTCTCCACATATATGGTTGGCCCAAGAGAACATCACATACATCCAATGGGGAAACATCAAATAATACCTCATCCTTAAAGGGATGGATGCCATATGAAAATTGACACTTCTGGCTGACACGAAGATATCGTCCTGGGCGAAGCCACCCAATGTTGTATGGCTGCGGGTGTGGTGTTGTCGATAATCCCAACTGTTTGACGACCTCTGCTGAGATGAGGTTCTTTTGGCTTCCACTATCAACAATAAAATGCAACAGGGTCCCCTTCACCCACATTTGTGAATGAAAAAAGGTACTCCACCTCTTCAGGATCTGTTGGCTCTTCTGGTTGAATTGTTGTGGTCGCGACAATAGCAGTGGGGTCTGCATCAATGATCTGTCCTTTACTGGTATTTTCAGAATCAGATTCTGAATCAGGGTTCGGCTCCTTGTCTTTGATCTCAACCACCAATGACTATTTTGAGCGACATTCATCGGTGTTGTGCCAGGGGATTTTGTGGAAATCACACCATTTTCTGGTGTCCTTTGTCTTCCCGTGACCCTTCTTTTCCTGTGTCTTGGATTGGTTTTTGGGAGACTTTTTGTTAGGGTTGTCTTTGTCATACTTTGGTTGTTGCGGATTTGCAGACCCGAATTCTCGTTTGTTCTGGTGCTTAAATTTATACTCAATTTTAACAGCATATCGATAAGCAGCACCGAGTGATGAGATATCCAGAAAATCCATTTCAGTCTGGATGTATCTGTGTAGATCCCCACGGTATTTCAGAACCAAATGTTGCTCGGAGTCTTTGATACCCAGCTTGGTGTGCAAGGTATGGAAGGTATTGGTGAACTCTGAAACTGCTTGGCCCCTCTCTTACCGCAGTGTGGGCAACCTCATGTACTAGTCCTCATAGTTGCCAACAAGGTAATGCTATTCTTTTACTGCATCCACAAAAAAATCCCAAGTGAGATCGGCCCCATAAATTCCAGAATCCTCTGTGGAAATCTGCTCCCAGTAAGTTTCCCACCAATGTTTGACATGGGGGAGATCCTTAAGGAGTGCGAAGGTGATCATTTCCTTGTCGGAAAAATTATGAATAGAGAAATAACCTTCTAGCAGATTTAACCATTTATCTAGGGCATTTGCATCTATTTGACCTTCAAATACGAGAATATCAAGTTTAACCTGTACCTTGAAAGGCGAGGTGCCTCCAAAGTGGCCACTTGATGAAGATGTTCCTGATGCTATCGGGAGGCGTTGAAGGATGTGGGAAAAATTCTCCATCATTTCATCCCTCTGTCGCGTGAGATCTTGCTCAAGCAACAGACTGATAAGATCGTCTGCTCCGTCGTTTTTATTTTCTTCTGCCATTGAGGGTTTCTTGGGTGTGCAAGAGAGATTGTCCTCAAGAGAGACAATCTCGAGACCCAACTTGCTATTCTCAGACCTCGTCGGGGACATACACTGAAAATGATCAAGAGCAGCCTGCTCTGATACCACTGATCCGGATTATTTTCGGCACGAAATGAGATCGAAGATATAATAAAGAAATGCACAGAGATATCGCAGATATTCAATAATATAACAGAAATGTATCAGAGATGCAACCATAAACACAAATATACAGTAATACACTATTTCTATTAGTGAAATAAATGTACAGAGACTGTAAAAATACAGAGTGAAAGACTCGCTAGAATGGTGGCAGCTTATCTCTGAGAAGGGATGTGACGGCTACTCACATTCACAAGAAGATGATTACAATGAGGTTCTGAAGGCCTTTTTACAATAAGTAGGAATGAAAAAAATCACAGACATCCAAAAACCTAACCCTAGGAGATGAAGCGCCAAAAGTCATGTGGGCCCCGTTTGGGTAAGTGAGTACATCAACTTCCCGGGGTCGTAACTTTTGCATACGATCTTCGTTTTAGGCATGTAATAGCTCGTTGGAAAGGTATCATTGAGGAGATTAATTTTGGGGGATCAATCATGCCTATGGATATAATTGAGAACCTCGATCTCGAAAAACCTTCATTTGGACCCTCAAAATGGGCCCGGAAGTTAAAACCTGCTAAAAATAGTAAATTGCCAAAATTGGCAAAAAATTGTTTTCGGCCATTTGGAAAAGGTGGGTGGCCACCGATATCCACCTGGATCAGCCCTGGTATAGCTATTATTTGTCTTTGTTGTAAATTTGTTGATCATAAGGTTTTATATTTCCCTAGAATGATTGCTAAAGTTGAAAAGATGAATATGAGACAAGAAAACTATGAAGAAGGTCAAGAGACTAAGGATATGCTAGAACACCAAAAAGAATCAGAGTCTATGTTATTATAGTTGAAAGAAACACTGAAGGATCACAGATACATTAGTCTACCAGAGATCTTAAAAGAGAAGCAGTGCATAGAAACAAGAATAGGAGACTTCGACATAGACTGTGTTCTAGATGAGGAAACGCAGGTAAATACCATGCCAAAAAGCACTTGGGAAATTTTGGGAAAGCCTCCTATGATTCCTTCATTGGGAAGGATAGGATTGTTTAAAGGAAAGATGATAACCCTATGTGGAAGAGTTACTAATGTACCTATGATTTCCCATGGAACATCGATCGAGGAAGAATTTGAAGTCATTAAATTTGTTGAGAACAACGCCCCTTTTGTACTTTTGTTAGGAAAGACCTGGATTGAGAAAGATCATATCAGAAGGAAAGTAGAGGAAGAAGCTACAGAACAGAAAAAGAAATAATTAAGGGATTTCATAGACAAAAAATTAGAACGACTAAGAGAAGAACAAGAGGACAAGTCGAAGCAACTGAGGGCCAAAGACTTAGCTATTGAAGTTGAAAGAATGCAGGAAGGCTTGAAAAACATTTCCATGCAGGAGAGAAGAGCACCTACCCTAGAAGTAGTAAGAGAAGAGATATTACATTTGAACCCTTTGAAATACCCTCAGCAGTGCGAAGTTACTACGCTAAAAGAAGATAATAAAAATAATGGAAAGAGGAACCCAGTGACTTAAATCACAGGGAAGAAAGAAAGAAGAAAGAAAAGTTAGAAAGACTGCAGGAAGTTCCAAAGAAGAATTCACAGAAGGCAAGCTTGCAGAACTTGAACCTCACCGAAATAGAAGAATAATGCAGAATGGCACTTCGCCACGACGAAGCTATATGACCATTGGAGGCGTCCTGACCGTTAGAACAACGCTCTGAAATGGCTAGAGACGCAGTTATTACCAGAAAGATCATCATTGTACCGTTGATACTGCACCATAATGGATGGAATATTATTGATTGAGGCATTCCTGCTCATTGGAGGAATCTATTACGCCATTTCTTATTTAACCCGTCAAATGTCGCACCGGGACCACTTTTTCAAACTAAGATATCCGAGATAAAAAAAAAAACTGATCGCATACCGCGTTGTGTTGTCTAAGACCTTACTATTGATTCGATTACCTTGAGCGTCCATTCTCCTACCCGAGTTATTTGATTACGAGTGTGCATTAAACTCCTCCTATCATGCTACCATGGAGGCTATCTCTGGTTATATAGGCGTGTGACTGTGGATCCGACATTGATCCACCTGATCACCGGATTGAGCATGCAAGGACCAGACCCTCACCAGTTCTATCCAGGGAAGGCTGCGGATCACTCCATGGCACAGTGCATTAAGGAGGCATACGGCGATGTAGAGAAGGGGAAGAGAGGCTACAAGGTAGCCTCCATCCAAGATGGTGCAGTGCGCCTAGCTTGTCAACTGACCGTTGGCAAGCTCATTGGAAAGAACCGACCGACACAAGTCACAGGCTTCGTAGTCGACCTCGCAGGGAAGTGTTTTGAAGGGATGCAAATGAACTGAGAGAGCTACCTCGTCAATGAGTTGAAGAAGGACTGTCGCGAAGCGCAGGACCAAATCTACAAGTTTCACTTTAGTTGGTTTTTTATCTTAATATAATTTGTCACTTGGGAGACGTCGGAGGGAGTGACATTCCCTTAAGTTGAGACATCAGAACCATTGGCCGTGAGGTTCACCACCTTGTGGTATACGAGAGATATGGCGAAGCAGTGGCAATCAAATGTGGCGTTCCACGCATACTACCTACAACTCACACGCACCATTGAATCATTCCCCCGAATGACCCCAAACACCTTGCATACATACAGACCGCTAGCGAAGTTCCATGCAAACCGCCACTTCATTTGCATCACTGCGTGCAAGGATGAAATCAAGGAGGAGCTACATTCTTATTATAAATAGACTGATGAAGACATGGAGGAGATAAACCAAGGAATGGACAGTCGAATTCCTTGCACCAGTCGAGGATACAGAGCTCTCTGACCCCGACATCATCAGAAGTCCTTTGGTCACCCAGAATGAGTATGATGGACAGAGAAGCTCTAAGAAAAAGAATAAGAAGGAGAAAGTGCAGGACATAGATAATGAAGAGAAGGACAGCGCATCAGAGGAAACTGTGCCTAACTCACCTGCAGGAGGAGGAGGTGACGAAGTAAACCAAGAGGATGAAGGGGAAGAATACAAGAAAGGAAAAGGAGAAGTAACACTGCCAACGGATCCCCTTACAAAGGTCGAGTCATCAAATAAAAGGAAGGTTTCTCCACAGAAACCCTCAGCATGGAAGAAATCTCGAGCCAATAAGCCTCAGTCATAGAATGTGCTCATAGTGGATGATGTTGACCTCATCATCACAGCTATAAAACATGCTTCAGAGGATATCTTGTAGCACAACAGGAGACGATGTATGACAGAATCAAGGCAGAGCTTAAGGAGATACATCAAGCTATCTACTCGAGCAGCGCAATGTCTATTGGGGGATGAGCCCACCCAATTGTGAAGGATAGCAGATGCCAGAGGCTCGCCTTCGTCGAGTCTAGGAAGAAAAAGAGCATGCCACAGAGACATTGAAGAAAGAAAAGGAGGAAGCCTTATAGAAACTTTGGGCTGCGCAGCAAGAGAAATATTACATTAGAGCGAAGTTCAAGGAGGACAGAGAGAAAATCCAGAAAGAGAAAGACCAACTTCTCACAGAGAAGATGGGGGTAAGAGAGGCAGTGACTAGATAAATTTTCTCTGTGTCGGGCTTGGCCTAGATGGAAGAAGAGATAGCCAAGAGCCAAGTGAGGAAGCTCTCTAAAGCCATTCAACAGCTTCAAGCAAGAGTAGCAGAGCTAGAACTTCAAGCAGTGTCGAGAACTCCGTAAGAAAGAATCAGGGCGTTGGCCTCAGAACTATGCGCGCCTTGCAGAAGACCCGGAGCTGAGTACATTGGAGGCACAGCTCCAGGAGGCGAAGCAATAGGCGTCGATTGTGCAAGCATAGTTGAAGTTGCTTACTGTAGTGGAAAATATGAAGAGGTCACAGGAGCAAAGCGCAGTTCAACAACAGGTCACTTCCATCCAGAGCATAGTGATGGAGGTGACACAACGACTCCAACCAGTGTAGGATGAACCCTGCACAATGTTTGAAGAGATCAAGGAACAAGGCTCACAGTTGGAACATGTGGTCGCAACAGTGGAACAACACCTGGAAGGGCCTGTCACCGAGAAAGTCATTCAAGAGTTTGCCGAGAAGGAGGCTCTAGAGAATTAGCAAGTCGAGGCAGGTCGATCTAGGCTTGAGGCCTTCGAAGCAGTGTTGCCTAGATCAGAGTGACTCAGGATGAGTCACAGCTAAGTGTTGGGGGCTTGTCGAAAACGGAGCGCCTAGGCAAAGTGGAGATCGTGGGATCTCACCCATTTTGCAGGATTTTTGGACTTTTAGGGTTTATGTATCAGGTATGGGATGTCGGCCCATGGGTTTACCCATGTCTAGGCCCTTTTTGTAATGTATAAATAAGTAGCTAAGTATGTAAGAAGTAGTGTGGCTTAGTGCAAGTAGAGTTACTAGTCATTGATTGGCTTAGTGCACGAATGTGTTGAGTCTTGCAGAGCTAAGTGCAAGCATTTTGTAAGTGCTTTGTGCAGACATTCTGTGAAAGGATTTGTGCCCTGACCTAGTTTAGGGAAGGACGATCTAGCGAGGTGCACGCAGATCTCCTATCCCTTTTTGAGTAGGCTATGAGGCTTGGTGCATGTAGGAGGATTGGAATATACTAATAAAGAAGAATAAGAGTTAGTGGGCGTAGCCCCACACTAGGGTGAACCACGTATATCTTGTGTTATTTTTCTTTGTGCAATGTTGTTCATGGTGTTTATGCATTTAATTTCTTAATCTTGATGCACGATAGGTAGATCCATTGATTCTTAGTGCTTAATATATGAATGAATGTTACATCTTCTCTGATGTTATGTGCTAAATGGCTAGATGTGCTTAAGCTTCATTACTACTACGCTGATCTATAATAAGGGTTTAACCTGCAATGTGAATAAGGGTTAAAGACTAATGAATGTTATTGGGTAAGTTCTTTGTTAAGTATTGTGATCACAGATCTGTGTCCCAGCTAGGTTGTAGACACTCAAGTCCTGCAACCCCCCCTACCTCTACCTTGGGTGAGACTTCATCTGCTTCGCAGGTGTTGCCAAAAGGGCTGGTAGTTAGGGTTTTTTTGGTGCATTGTTGAAGCGTTCAACCCTGGGTCTGCCCCTGTGCCAATACATTCGTTAATGGTAGCATATATAGGTGACAAAGGGTACAATTATAATGAAATGGTGTGATGAAGGGGTTCAGAGCATACATACAATTATAATACAATAAATGTAATAATTCAATAAGGGGATTAATAAGGGGGTTTATACATAACATGGAGCTTTATCTAGGTCTTAACATGCCCCTCCTCTTCAAACAAGTGTTTTCCTCGACACTTGACTAACCACGGATGCTTCTGCATGAATAACTCATCTTCACATGTCGCCTCCTCCACTAGTAGGTTCTTCCAATTGACGAGGTACTATGTGATTGCTCGATTTCTCAACTGCTTAATTCTTGTTTCAAGGATTTTTTATGGTTCTAGTATGATTTTCCCTTCTTCATTGATCTCTGGTAAAATATTTTGGATAGGGATCTTGTTTCCGATGACCTTCTTTAATCAAGAAACATGTAATATTGGATGTACACATGAAGATGGATGTAACTTCAATTTGTAAGCCATACTTCCAATCCTTTGAAAAACCTTATAAGGGCCATAATATTTGGGTGCTAATTTATTTTCCTTCTTTTGTTTCTTGAGGGACATTTGTTTGTATGTTTGTAGCCTTATAAATACCCAATCCCCTACTTCAAATTATGTTTCACCACAATGTTTATTTGCTTGTTGTTTCATCCTATTTTATGCCATAACCAAGTTGTCCTTCAATAGTTTGAGGACCTCTTGTTGGTTCACTATGTGGTCCTCCACTGCTTGAACCTTTGTATTCCCTTTCAAGGGTGATGTGATGGATGGACGATGATATCCATAAATTTACAGAAATGGGGACATTTTTTATGAAGTATGCAAGGATGTGCTGTACCACTATTATGCCAATGGAAACCACTTAACCCATTGTGTTTATTTATAGGATGCAAATCAACGAAGATATCCTTCTAGAAATTTGTTCACAGTCTGAGTTTTCCCATTAGATTGAGGGTGGTAAAATGAGATATGATCCAATTGTGTACCCAAAAAAGAAAATAATTCAGTCCATAAATTTCCAATGAAATTTGGGTCTCTATCACTTACAATAATCTTGGGGACTCCATGTAGTTTTTTATTTGTTTCTATGAATGTTTTTGCTACTATAATTGCTTTAAAAGGATGATAAAGAGAGAGAAAATGAGGATACTTTGTTAGTCTATCCACTACTACCATGATGACAATCTTTCCTTCAGATTTAGGTAAACCGGTAATAAAATTCATTGAAACTTCTTCCCAACATTGGCTTGGTATAGCTAATGGCTGTAGGAGACCTGGAGTCTTGATTGTCTCTCCCTTATTCTTTTGGCAGACCAAACATTCAGAGACAAAATTTTGAACATCATTTTTAAGACCTTCCTAGAAAAATCCTTCTTGATCCTATAGTATGTTTTCAAGAATCCTGAATGTCCCCCTATAGGAGAAGTGTAAAATTCCAAAAGGATCTTTAGTTTGAGATGGGAATTCTTACATAAGTATAGGCGATCTTGATACCACAACAAATAATTCTTCCATACAAAAGTATATACTAAATTGGTGTTTTCATGTATTTGTTAAATGATCTTGCATACCTCTTGATATTGATTCCATTCTACCCTTGCTTCTTCCACCCAATTAGATTACGAGATAGAAATAACACATAGTGAACCTTTTGTTTCTTCTTATTTCCTAGAAAGGGCATTTGCAACAAAATTATGTTTTCCTTTTTGTAAATAATTTCAAAGTCATAACCCAACATATTTGTAACCCATTTTTGTTTCTCTTATGAAGATAATCGTTGCTCCAAGAAGTACTTCAAACTGTCATGATCTAGTTTTACCTTGAAGTGTCTTCCTATTAGGTAGGGCCTCCATTCCTGAACTGCATGTAGTATGGCCAACATTTATTTTTCATAAATTGGTTTGACTAAGTTTTTTCCTTTAAGTTGGTTTCTTTCAAAGGAAAGGGGCCTTCCTTCCTGCATTAAAACCACACCAATTCCATGGCCTAAGGAATCACACTCCACAATAAATGTTTTTGTAAAGTCGGGTGTGGCCAAGACGGGAGTTGTACACATAGCCTCCTTAAGTTTTTCAAAAGATTTGGTTTCTTATTCGATCTAGGAAAATGATTATGTCTTTTATAATTCCATTAGAGGTTTTTCTATTTGACCATAGTTCTTGACAAACTTGCGGTAATATCATTTCAACCCTAAGAATCCTTTAAGTTTCTTCAAGGTTTTGGGAATTGGCCATTCCCTCATAGATTTAATTTTGTTAGGGTCCACTTTTACACCTTCATGGGATACAATATGACCCAAATATTCCACTTCTTGAACCCCAAAGGCACACTTGGAAGGATTTTCATAAAGTTTTTTCTCTTCCAATAGTTGTAATACTATGCCAACATGTTATACATGCTCTTCCCAAGATTTGTTGTAGATTAGTATGTCATAAAAAAATACTAACACAAATTTTCTAAGGAAGGGCTTGAAAACATAATTCATTAAGATTTGAAATGTGGAAGGTGCATTAGTAAGTCCAAATGGCATAACCAAAAACTTATAATGAACTTCATGTGTTCTAAAAGCTGTTTAAGGGATGTCTTCTTGCCTCATTCTGATTTGATGATATCTCAAACGAAGATCCAACTTAGTAAAGTATTTTTCTTCATACAACTTATCTAATAATTCATCAATGACGGGGATAGTAAAATTATCTTTGATGGTCAATTTGTTGAGTTGTCTATAATTTGGACACATACTCCATGAACCATATTTTTTTGTAACCAACACCACTGGTGAAGAGAAAGAATGTTGGCTATGTTGAATGATGTCAGCCTCTAACATTTCATGGATGGTGCGCTCAATCTCACTCTTTTGTGCATATGTATACTTGTAAGGCATAATATTAGGTGGTACACTTCATGGTTGAAAATGAATAGCATGTTCGTTATCTAGAGCAGGTGGAAGATCCTTAGGAATTTCACCAAATACCTTGGAATGATTGTTGATAATTATTTGGAGATCTGATGGAGCAGGGGCTATAGATGTTTGAACATCAAGTGAGAACAATTGTGAAATTACACCCTAGTGTCCCCTTTCGAGTAATTTTTCCATGCTATTAGAGCTGATCACTTTAGAGAGTTTCCGTTGGATACCTCTAAGCTCAATTTCCTTTCCATTTGAGGAAAATCTCATGAAAATATTTTGAAAATCAAAGGCCACTATTCCTAGTGATTGCAACCATTGGACACCTAATACAACATCAACACCCCCCATTTGAATGGAAATCATGGGGCTATCTAAAGAATAGTCCCCCACGTTGAGATTAATACTATGGAATTTCCCTGAACAATTTATGGTACTTCCATTTGCAATCATTACTCGAAATTCGGGTGCGGGATATACAAAGCAATTGAGATCTTTTGCTAATTTGTAATTGATGAAATTATGGGTGCTACCAGAATCAATCAATAATGTTACCTTTTTATTTTCTATGTATCCTTGTATCTTAAGGGTTTGTGGAGTAACGATGTCGTCCAATGCATGGCAAGATATTGTTGGAGTAGTCTCTTCTAGATCTGGGTCTTGTGACGGTTCCAATTCTTGATCTTCTTCCTCTTCACAATCTATGTAGAATAATGTTTTCTCGCCGCACTTATGCCCCTTATTATACTTGTTGTCACAATTTAAACATATTCATTTTGCTCTTCTTTCATCCATTTTTTGAGGTGTCAACCTTGTTGGTTTAGGTACTCTATCGTCTTCCTCTTCACAGTCTATGTAGAACAATATCTTCTCATTGCATTTATGCCCTTTACTGTACTTGTTATCACAATTGAAACATAGTCCTTTTTCTCTTATTTCATCCATTTGTTGAGGTGTCAACCTTGTTGGTTGAAGTATGTTTGGCTTATGACCCCCAAAATGATCTCTACTTCCAATGCTATACTCGTATGTAGCCTTATTTTTGGCTTGAATATGACGAGCATTTTGCATAGCTTCCACAATACTTGTAGGTTGTCTTAATAAAAGCTCATGTTTAATGTCTTCTTTTAATCCACCCATGTAGGCTTCCAACAAGTGTTCATCACTTATATTATCCACCCTCGTGGCCAATAACTAAAATTCTGAATTATAATCTTCAATATCACCTAAGTGCTTGATTCTTGTCAATTGACTGAAGTAGTCTTGTTCCCAAACTTTCCCACATTGTGCTTCTAAGTCTCTTGTAAATAAACCCCAAGTGTAGTGATATAAAGGGGGTTTCCTTTTCACTATCCATTGATACTATTCATATGGTTTTATCTCAAATTTCAAGGTTGTTATGTGAATCCTTTTCCTATCATCCATAATATTATGCAGTTCAAATATTGCTCTATTTGGTTCACCCAAGCAAAAACCTTTGTACCATCAAACTTCCTTAACTCAATTTTGGGAAAGTTGAATTTAGGACCTCCACCATAATTAAATCCACTATTGGATTTATATTCACTAGTTGAAAATGGATTATTATTGTTAGTTTGCTTAGCATGAATACTACCTTTATTTTCATGAGTCCCTTACATTTTCATATCTCCTTTAGGAAATCTCTCATCTAGATATTGAAAGATCATGGATGACATGGATTTTTGAATTTCCTTCATGGAATTTTGTATTTATTCTTTGTTTTCATCCATCTTCCTTTCTGTGTCTTGAATTTGTCTTTGCGATTTTACCCAATTATCAGACTTGTCTCTCAATTTAGTAAGTTGTTCCTCCAATTTGGACAACTTGTTATGTATGTCCTCATTTTCTTCTTGAGCCATGGATGAGACTTCAAGAGGTTTAATAGGTGTTGTCGCTTTTTTGGGACCCATATGGAGTAATAATAATAATACTCCTCTATCCTATATTTATCACAAATTTAGAATCACCCGAAACAGATATTCCAAAAACAAATTATGCCAATTGTAAGTTACGTACCTTTAAAAACCTTAATTTGGAGTTCATCCTTCTGACTGACCTTCCTTCTGGTGCATCTCTAAAATTTTGGCCCTTATGGGTCTAAAATTTCATTATGTAGTTATTTGATATGTCCTCTCTGCAATGCCATAAGTCTTATCAAAATTGGATGTCCCCACACCTTGCTGATTTTTGGCCTTTCCAGGAGAGCGTACTTGTAAAGCGTGCCAAGAGAACAATATGTGATATCATATTCTGAAAATTACACCATAAATACTAAAGATTCTCCACTATCCAATGCAAATAGTCTCACTCAATTTGGATACTCACTAAATCAGATCTCACTATTTTACCCGAAACACTTGTTTGAGACTAGTTAATAGGACCAGTCAGATACCCTATGTTCCACAGGGTGTATCTCCGAAAGTATGATGACCCAGAAGCTGAAATATTTACCAAATATATCTTCCTAATTCCTCTAAATAGAATCCGAGTTTTACAGTCTGAATCATCACAGAAAAAAAAAGTTATAGAGAAAATTCTAGGATAACTTTTTTGTAGAAGAAAAACCCTAGGATCAATGAGCTCTAATACCAAATGTTATGATCCAATGCCTTAAAATAATAATAAATCAATAAATTAAAGTCCACTTCAAGGGGGAAACCTCCTTTACAATATATCCACTTCAGAACACAATATGATTTGAGATAATATGTTTCTAAGACTAGCCTTCCTTTGTGTATATATAGGAGACAAAGGGTAAAATTATAATGAAAGGGTGTGATGAATGGGGCCAAAGCCTACATACAATTATAATACAAGAAATGAAGTAATTCAATAAGGGGATTAATAAGTGGGTTTATACATAACATGGGGCTTTATCAAGGGCTTAAAAAAATGTCAGGCATTGATCCCCGCATTTTCGAACATAAGATTTGAATGTACGAAAACGCAAAGCCTATTCGGAAAAAACTTCGACCTGTGAATCCTCGAAAGGAAGCAACAATAAAGGAAAAGGTGGAAAATATGCTTAAAGTTGGATTTATCTATCTCTTTCCCTTGAATAAATGGGTATCTAATCCTGTTTCAGTGGACAAAAAGAAAGGAACAATCCGAGTCTGTATGGATTTTTGATATATGAATAAGGCTTGTCCTATGGATAATTTCCCCACACCCTTTATAGATAACTTTGTTGACAAGTGTGCGGGAAGTGAGACATTCTCCTTCATGGATGGATTCTCTGGATGTAATTATATTCATATCTGGCCCGAGGATCAGCACACGACTTCCTTTATATGTCATTGGGGCACGTTTGCATTTCGAAAGATGCCTTTTCGCCTTAAAAATGTTGGCACTATGTTCTAGTGGGCCATGTATTTTGCATTTAAAAATATTAAACACATCATAGAGTCTTATCTCGATGATCTAGTTTCTCTCTCTTGCAATAAAGCAGATCATCCTACATATCTCCTCCTTGTGTTTGAAAGATGTCGGTATTATAGAATTCGGTTGAATCCTAATAAATGCATAGTTTTCATTACTTTGGGGCGTCTCTTGGGTTTCATAATTTTGAATAAAGGGATTGATATCAATCCTTTCAAGATTGAGGCAATGTTTTAGTTACCTTCCTCATTCAATATCAAACAACTTCAAAGCTTACAAGGGAAAACCAATTTCCTTCATTGATTTAGAGCTAACTATACCTATATAACTAAGGGATTTATGTGCTTATTGAAGAATGGGGTCTTGTTTATTTGGGATGATTTCATGAAAATTTCTTTCAAAGCGCTTAAGAACGATCTCATTTATTCCCCCTTGCTTAGTCCTTCGGACTATAGCAGATATTCCATGTTGTACCTCGCAGCATTGGAATCCATACTCGGTACGGTCTTGGTTTGGGAAGATGATGTGCTTCAAGAACACGTAATATAATATCTTAGCCATAGTTTGGTAGGCCATGAAATGTATTATTCACATGTTGAAAATTTGGTTGTGATACCCCATGACTTGAAACTTTGACAATTATTATTATTTTATTTTTAGAATTTTATTTATTTTTCCAAAAAACACTTTGGTCGATTGACCAAATCTGAAATGTAAAACTTTATTGTTTTATGAAAATAAAGCACATGTGGAAAAAGGGGCACACGTTGAATTTATTTTTAAAGAGGGAGTTAGGAATCCAAAGGGGTTGGCCAAGTGGCAACAAACTGAGACAAGTTGTGGAGTTAACTCAACTATAAAAAAACACATTCCATATTTATGTGAGACTCTGTGAACATGTGTAAAATTGAATCTAACAGGTGGTCGGTGAGAAGGAGGCTCAAGACAAGAGTCATGGGTCTTATGCAAAGAAAAAATAACTCATGACAAGGGAATGGGACACCATTCTATGATGTGAACTGATAGCTCTGAAAGACTACGCACTGATTATTGACTTGACACGAAGAATTTATATTTTTACACACAACAAGATGGTACTCGGAATTCTGCAAGAGGCTACGCAGGAAGCCCCTTGGATTATGAACTCAACTTGGGGGTGATAGAGGTTGATAGAGACTCTATTCTATGGTTGGGAGGAACAAATTCTTCAACGTGTGGTTCCCCCAAGTTCCTGGTTTTACATCCTTATTATGAATGTGTCAATTTGAATATTTTATGAGTATTACTGTGTGTTACTGTGTTCAAAATTAAAGGTTATGCATTATTTAAAAGCATAAATAAGTCATAATAGTATTAGATATATGTGTTATTACAAGAAAATAAATGCGTACAATAGGTTTATAAAAAAAAACTTTGTTGGAGAAAACAATAGATATTTTTGTAATTAGATCTACAAATAGAGGAGTATTTCCAGTGACAAACCAATTAAATATCAAGGGTAAGTCTAGTTATTAAAAATGAAAATATATCCAAATAAAGAATATGTACTAAGGAACAGATTTTAAACAAAGTTACAGAACCGTAAAAACTTACACAACAATTTTGAATCCACCGGACTTTAAAAGAAAATATATATATATATATACAAGTCTATCTGGTCGACTAGCTTGACAGATTGTACAAACAGTGAGGTCACATGTTGTGAAATCATGCTTTGAACATAATTAGTGATCAAACCTGAATACCTTCTCCAAGTGAAGGTATTCTTGGAATCCATGGTACCAGCCTCCTCAACACATGTAGAGTGGTAGTTAAATAGGTTAGGAAGTTGTACAAATCCAAGTAATAAAATATAATTCAACTACATACATAATGAAAAACGAACTTACCATGGAAGTTTAGGGTGCTTCTCGTATCTCCTTTCGTCGCCAATGAACAACATGTGAATGTTGAGGGATGTTGGAAAATTGATGGGTACCCCTAGCAATAACGAACATGTCCCATCATTAGTTAAAATACCCAAGTAAATTTGTTTAACAAAGATTCAATTCATTGTGAACGTGTAGAAAATAAATCTAAGGAACATTACTATACTATGTGTGAATTACCACACATATTCAAAATTTTCAAATAGTAGTCCTAACTGTGATTTAGGACAAGTAAAGTAAAGGATTTGGGATGTTTTGACCATAGACTGGAAACCATAGAAGTAAAAACGAAATATATAACCTTATGTAATATTAAATTCTTTTAAGGAAAAATTGAACCACAAAGATTATATTTTTCTGGGTTCGGCCGATAAGCCTCGATGTCCAAGTAAAACTCTTCGGACCATAAGCTAACCAGAACCAAGACACACTAGGAACCGAAATACATTTTACAGTTGTTGATACTGAGAGGGGGGTGAATCAATATCAAGTACAATTTAAAAACATTTTTCAACTTATACTTAAACCATTCAATTATATCCAATGAGCAATGAACAATAGTATAAGAGTTACACCAATACACCACAATACAACATTAAATCTAAGGAACATTACTATACTATGTGTGAATTACCACACATATTCAAAATTTTCAAATAGTAGTAACTTAACCTGATTTAGTGACACAAGTAAAGTAAAGGGATTTGGATGTTTTGACCATAGACTTGAAAACCATGAAAGTAAAACGAAATATATAACCTTATGTAATATTAAATTCTTTTAAGAAAAACTCGAACCACACAGATTATATTTTTCTGGGTTCGGCCGATAAGCCTCGATGTCCAAGTAAAACTCTTCGGACCATAAGCTAACCGTAACCAAGACACACTAGAACCAAATACATTTTACATTGTTGATACCGAGAGGGTGAATCAATATCAAGTACAATTTAAAAACATTTTTCAACTTATACTCTTTAAACCATTCAATTATATCCAAATGATAAATGAACAATAGTATAAGAGTTACACCAATACACCACAATACAACATGCACAATATATGAGAAATAATCAATAGTTTTGTTCAAGGGAAGTAATGACTTCCAAAGGTAGCTACAACTTCCAAAACGTAAAGGGAGGGATAAACTCCCCGTGATGAAGATACAATCCTCCAATATCAAGAGATATTTGAAATCTTTATCATTTCCTTCCTTCCACCCAAGAATATATGAGAGATAATAAAACTTACATTAAAATCATCACCATCAACCAATCATCACATAGAACCTGATAATGCTCGAAAGACTTCTTCAATTTATGCAATTATTCAATTTTGAGCAATTTCATCCCAGATAATGTTACCAATGTATTCTTCCAAACTCCTTTCAATTTTCAATTCTTGAATCCTCCCTAAAAGAGGTTATAGAAAGAATGGTAGACTTTATTCAATTATGGTCAACTTGTACAGCATGCCCCGAGGGCCAATATTTAACATAATATTCTCAAACTCACACACAAGAAACTACAGTCCGTGACGCCTAAATGGAAGTGGTCCCATTACATTTGGAGTCTGTATGAAAACGTTATGACTGTTTCTACCTGAACACCCGCTTATTGACTAGTTTCAGACTGGTCACAAACCCTATATTCCACAGAGTGTATCTCCATAATTATAGCTAATCAAGAGTTGAAATTTTACCATAGGTACCTTTGATATGTATTCTCAATAACATAGCGATTTAACCATCTGAATCGTTCTATAAAAAGTTATAGCAAAATGGTAAGATGACCTTGAAAAATAACATACCTAGAACACATCACCAAAAGACTTCATCCTCCCTGAACCGGGCCTTCTTTTACTTCTTCTTCCTCCAAATTCAATTTGTATCAAATTAATGTATAATGATATTTATTTATACCATTTATGCCACTTCCTTTAACATTAGGCCGACCTGACACTTCTTTATTTTGTAATTATTTTCTTTAATTATTTTCAGTGGCCTTTTGCTGTACTTCCTTTTTCAATTCACTTGTCATCTTCAAAATTCATTTCTCCTCAACCATGAGGATCCATGTGACGGCCACATACCACCAGAAACCAAGCATGATGTATCTTATCCATTCATGGGTGTTGTATACGCATGTATTTTCCTTCATGTCCAAATACCTTTATCAATCTTATGTCCAAAACCCATGACTAGGGTTGACATCAATGACAACAATCAATCTTCCAACAATCTTTGTCAATATTGATGGAAACACTCATATTTATGGATTCGATGGAAAGAGTGGGACGGACGGAAAGGAATGGAGGGAATGGATGGACGGATGGAAGGAAAGGATGGAATGGACATGGAATGGATGGATGGAGGAATGGAATGGAATGGATGGAAGGAATGGATGGATGGAAAGGATGGAATGGAATGGAAAGGACGGAATGGACGGAAAAGGAATGGATGGACAGGACGGATGGATGGACGGAGGAAGGATGGATGGACGGATGGACGGAAGGAAGGATGGATGGGGGACGGATGGACGGATGGATGGAATGGAGGACGGAATGGATGGATGGAGGAAATGGAAGGACGCCGGACGGAATGGATGGATGGATGGATGGACATGGATGAGGAAAGGATGGAGCCGGATGGATGGGATGGGATGGAATGGAATGGAATGGAATGGATGGATGGATGGATGGATGGATGGATGGAATGGACGGAGGAAACGGATCGGAGACTATGCATGTGCATTTTCCTTCATGTCCAAATACCTTTATCAATCTTGCGGTCCAAAACCCATGACTAGGGTTGACATCAATGACAACAATCAATCTTCCAACAACAGTCACAATATTAAAACCATATTTATATAAATAAAACATGATAAAAAGAAGTTTGCCAAGGAAAACCATACAGAGATGTATTAAACCAACAGAATAATGTATGAACAAAGACTGTAAGTTAGTATCTTTAATTTGTTCAGAAAATTTTGCAAGGATAGCAAGTTGAAATCCAAAGTTCCTAGTTACAAAGGAAGCCGAGATGAATAATAATAAATTCCATAAAAATGCTTATCATTAGAGATGCCACCTTTAAGATTGATTAAAACCAAACCATCTGCAAGCCAGAAAATATGTGAATACCCTGACTCACTCAAATAATCTTACTGTGAACGAAATGGGTTCTTGGCAGTCAAATATTCACTACTATAACTCGTAAACTCTTAGAAGGTATGAGAAGGATTTTTTTAAACTGTCGAACTCTCGAGACCTCTCAGGATGAACGCGGAGCTGAAAACAAAAATTGAAATGATGCAAAATGAGCCAAGTTCGGGAGAGGTAGGAATGGTTTAAGGGTCTGACAATAAACCCTAAAACTTGTGAGCATAATCACACGACACATATGTTTCCTTAGGATAACTTTCGTTGAAATATCCTCGAGATGGTAAACCATACAGGTGGTGCATGCACGAACGATGCATGGTAAATGCTCTGTAATTACACTCTGCTTAACGAAGAAAAAGCTAGTATGATTTTTAATAAGAAAATCTACCATAACATGAGATTAGACCCCTTGTAAAACTCCATAATTAACCCATTTTATTATAAGAGTCGTCAGTTGTATGCCATAGGATAATTGCAATGAAAAAAGTATTATAAAAATGCTTACCTCAATGTTAATACGTAGCACAAAAATGATCTAGTGCTACAGAGGTATCAATATATAAAATAAAATGCATGCCTGACTCGTATATGGTAAGATACGACTAGAGTGAAAGAAAATATATATAATAGGCTACGGCGGGGTTGTATCATATTAACAATCCTTAAACAATGTTTAAAGTGCAAAATGGAGAATGTATGACCATGGGGTGCTATAACCATTAAACAATCTTTCATGCGACCCCTTGTTAATGGAAATGTGTCATGTTCACAATGATAATGACCTTATAAATAATGAGTAGATCATGAAACATAGTATCTTCTAGTAAAAACAATTATATATAGGTTTATCAAGTACCTATAGTAAATAGTCTTAGTAGAATGAGACTTAAGTTAGTACTTATAAATGATATGTATAGTGAAGGACTGAATGATTAAGTGTTAAGTCTATATTTCAATTATCTTATGGTATATGATACTATAAATAAGTTATAAGAAGTTGGAAGGAACAATATATATAACATTTAGCCTCTATGGTTTCTCGTTCATAGTAAAACGATGAAAGAATAATGAGACTATCGTAAGACGATTTGATTTATGTCAAATGAAAACAAGAAAAACATAAGGGTAGAAATAAAATACAATTAATAGACATATATGTGACAATTATGACGACAAGAAATCATTTAGATTATTATGATTTATATAATAAAAAAATAAATATATATTGTGAATGAAATTAGATGTTTGTGAAATAATGGTATCATATTTGTAGGTTACAATACCTGGCCTTTTAATGGGCTTTATCACGGAAAATTCTAACATATAAATTTTCTTGATTTTCTTCTTACCTCTAGGAAGAAAAATAATTTGATTTTGTAGGAAAATGACATAAGTACCTGAACCTCGGGGAGAAGAACCTCATCAAGAGAATCCTAAATAAGGGGACTTAGGTGATGGACATATCTGGGTGGATCTGAATAATGATAGGCATTCATAAATTATAAAGAAGGTAACATATCTGAGAGAATAACTAAAAACTATGAAAGCAGATAATTAAAGAATTTTAAAAACTCAAGAGGAACTAAATGCAATTCTGCTAGAAAAATTGTGCAATCAAAATACTGATAAAAATAAGTGGAAAAATTATAGTAAATCTAATATAGTTGTTGGGCTCTAAATATGTCCTAAAAACAACCTCTATGCATCATTCGAAGGTAGGCGTTGGCACAAGCATTTTACTTGTTGCCTACGTAGATTATTACCTTATGTTTTCAATACCCAGCCTCCAGAGATGAAACACATGTAAAGGAACAACAATCATAAAGGGAACGACATTCGTTACATTGGGCTGAACTAATGTGGAATTAATTGCATTGTAGTATTTTCCCAACTATCTAATTTTTCGACCCCGGGTTCATAAACTGACGAAGCACACGCAAAGTATATGCAAGATTGAAGCAGAACTAATCTAATCTAATGTTTAAGCTACGATTGAAATTGAATTATTAATATAATGCAGGAAATTGAAACACACAACTGAAATTGAGTCATTAATATAATGCAGGAAATTGAAACACACGACTGAAATTGAATCATTAATCTAATGCAAGAAATTAAAACACACGAATGAAATGAAATTGTGTAAATGAAATTAATCTAGGAATGGGAAATTGCGTAAATGAAATTAATCTATGAATGAATAACTACATGAAGGAAGAGCATATACAACATGTGAAGAGTTGACTGACGCAACAACATATGCAAGCTCATGCAAATGAAACAATCTTACATTACAATAACCAAATCAATATTCATAACATAATAATCAAAGCATGGAAGCCAAAACTATGAATCAAAGCTAAGAATCCCTTTCTCTTTCAAATCCTAAGGACTACTACTAAATGACTATCAAATTATTACTCACTGACTACTACTCAAATGATTACCACTCCCTCATGAAGAGAGAGCACTCTCTTTTATACATGAGAGCCTTGAAGATAAGAT
>SNQJ01S0026564.1:218847-231308 GCA_010110895.2 Picea sitchensis
AGGTTAAGTAACCTAGAAATGGGTTAATATTATTTAAATGATAAATTAAAGTGACAAAATCAAGGTGGATTATTTATATAATCAAGAGAAGTGACAAAATCAAGAAATGATAAAGTAAGGTGACAAAATCAAGAAGGAATATTTAAATGATAAAGTATTGGAGAACTTTCTATTTATGGAAAGTGGGTAACCCTAAAATAAGGAAAATAGGTTAAGTGACCTAGAAATGGGTTAATTGTCCTAAAAATGGGTTAACTGACCTAGAGTATGAAAGTATAAATAAGATAGAAATGGTCTCTTGTAGATCATCCTTTTTGTGGATCAATGGAGAGCTTCTTGTGAGAATATCTTTTGGAGTATTGATGGAGAGCTTCTTGTGAGAGATTCTTGAGTATTTTTGGTGTGGAACACTTGAGAATATTGAATATATATAAGTGAATGAGGTAAACAAGGATATTTAAGCTGAATTTCATAAGGAAGTTGAAGAAAAGAGGGTCGGAATTGAACGAAGGATAAATTATTTTCATGATGCTTTCTAAGGTATGTTATTTACAGGTCATCTCACCATTTTCACAATAAATTTTTTCTATAATGATTCAGAGCATGGGATTGATATTTCATTGAGGCAACATATCCAAGTATATGTGGTAAAAAATTCAACTTCTGGCTCGTTGTATTTTTGTTGATACACTCTGTGGAAAATAGGGTTTGTGGCTAGTCCTGAAACTAGTCTAAAACAGGTGTTTCGGGTAAAAACGTCATAACTTGTTCATAACAGATCAAAATTTAGTGAGACCAATTGTGTTGGTTAGATTACAGTCTATAGTATTCTCTATAATAGTTTCAAAATTATTCAAACAATATTATGTGTGGGGCACGCTCTACAAGGTTTCTCTCTAGAATAAGCCAGAATTCAGCAAGGTATTTCATTTTTGCTATAAATCATTTTCTAAGAGGTTCCAAGTAGTTACACCTGGAGGAATTGCATAAAACACACTGAAGAACGTTGTGTATCAATTTCAGATATTTATTCATTACAGGTACAAAGTTATGATTATTTCAACTTAGGTTTTTTTACTAATCCAAAACTATTCATGGTTCAGACAAGCAGTTGATGAGTTGGCACATACATGAGGTGTATAGTTGATGATGTTGGTACACATTGATGAGTCATTTTTGATGATTATTTGAAACATGATTGGTATATACTCGGTACATGGTTGGATGCACTTGTTTATGGTACAGGTTGATTACAGGTTGTTTGGCACAGGTTGGTGAATGGTTGATGCTCTTGTTTATGGTACAGATTGATATCTGTTGAGGATTGTTGCCTCATATCAGTTGGTGCTGAGAATGTGAGTTGAGTCTTTCATATAGAGCTGGTGCTCTTGTAGAGTTGTACTCTATTCAGTTGTTGCTGGAAAACCCCCAGATTGAAGTCCATAATAAATAAATAAATTGTACATACATCTTGTGCTCCTTGTGTTCCTTGTGGAGATGATTTATTGATGATATATTGCTGATATATGTTGCTAATATGTATTCACATCTAATTGATTATTAATGACAACAATGAGTAATGAGTAAATGTCAAATGTTACCAAGTGTGGTAGGTGTGTCCAACATGTTTTTGTTGTTTTTATTTTTATAATTTGTTTTTATCTTTTATGAATTTTTTATTTTTATTTTTTATAATTTTTATGTTTGACCTAAGATTTTATTATTATTATTTATATTATTATTATTATTATATATAAATTCTTTTAAAACAAAATTTTATAATAAAACAAACAATTTATTATTATTATTATATTTTTATAATCAAACAAACAAAAGAGAGAAAATTAAAAACAAGTACAAGAAAAAAATCAAATTTTTATTATATAACAAAACAAAGAATAGTTGTTGACTTTCTATACCTGCGCCACCAGGCCACCATGAATGTTGTCAAGCGCTGATAATAAATTCATTGTGCAATCCAATCATCTCCGTGATTTTATGTGAATAATCTTTGACACCAGCAACCACCAGTGCATATTCATAGAGAAAAGATATTTGATTGTCCTCCAGCAACATCAACCTCTTTGTCATACTTCCATAGGAAAGTAGCTGATCTTTGGTGATCTTCACATTGTTGGTCCATATGACATCCTGCCAGTAGACCACCTGAGGGGAATCTTGTAGTCCTTGGGAGGGCGCACCAATAAAGGTTTTTGCAATTATCTCGAAAACCCACAATGTCGATCGTATTCCTCTCCATTCGCATACCCAAGAATTTGGTTCTGAGACACATTATAGAAGGGAATGAAGTCCTATACGCCCTTGCCACAAAGACCCAGCTGCTCCTTGGCCCAGAGAGAAAACATGCCTATGTCTGAGAACTTAGCCATGACTTGCTCCCTCAACCGCCTGTAGCCTCTGTAAACATTGGGTGAAGGCACCGACGATGGGAAGCTGTAACCGAGAGCAGCAATCAACATGAAATGCTACAGGCTGTGAAAATCGGTTCATCATGCACTTCTATGGATTTTGAAACTGAATGGCTCTGGAGCATAGATTGGAATTGGCCTAGAGGAATTTTTGTGTGCGTGTGTCTTCAAAGAGAAGTGAGGAAACAATACATTGCAGAGTTGACAGAAACATTAGGGGAAACGATCAATGAATCTCATGTGGCATATTGTATCGTCAGAAGAATGTGAAGAAGGTGCTGTCAATCCGTCGGGACTTCACGCATATTTTATTCCTTGGGGGAATCAACAATGGATGCTGGAGAAACCAATTAAATGGTCATTATTTCATGCTACAGCCCCGCGCATTCACCCAAAGAGGGATATCTGGCCTTATCGATCTCTTCTTTTCCTGGATTCACTTTGGCAGTGGGCATGCCAACTGAGAATGCCTTTGTTAGCAAATCTGAAGCTTCAACCCAAAAATCATTCCACTCGCCATTCCAATAATACATCAGCCTCTCAGGAACCGCACTCGACTGAGAATACAAAGCGAACATTGTGAATTTTACAAGTGGTTTCTGTCGACTTCTCCGTTATCATACTGGTTTCCGCTGCACAGATCAGATATGAATTTGTACTGATTTTTTTTTATAGATTGAGATCTACTTTTGGTAGTCTCGTCATGGAAGCTCTCTGTAATTGCAAGCGGTAGCAGGACTCATGGTTGTGCTATACTTAGTTTAGATCCACGGAAACTGTATGCCAATCAATTAGGCGTTGATACCACCCGTTCCCTCGTGGTAGAATTGTAACCCCATTTCCAATTGCAATCCCTACATTCTGTTAGAAATACACTCAAGATTTACGGGTAACATATCATTTTCAATTTTTGTTTTGGAGTGCAGCAAACCTGACATGGAGGTTGATGGTTTGGAAATGATATTGTGAATATGGAAGAATATCGTTGCAAATCACATTGATACAATCAAATCGGATTTAGTCTTTCAACCTCCGGCAGAAAAATTTGTTTATTCAGTTGGATATGAACCTAAAAATAGATAATCGAAGCTTGATCTTCAATGTCGTACATACACAAGCATACTCTATCGATTTCTCTCTTTTCTAAAACAATAAAATTTAATGCGACCCACTATGCGGAGATGATTTGATTCCACAAAGATCTCCGAGTTAAATTCATCAGGCGAAATGAGGAAGCAAAGGCATTGATCCCAACTGTTGGTACAACGTCAAAAGGAACATCGTATGTGAACATCTTTTATTATTGGGAGGTTGGTATTCCATCGTTTGTATGCTAGTAACACCTCTGCACAAAGGAATATCTGTGAAAAGCCAATGAAGACATTGTCCAAAGTTGACATCTGTAATATGGCATGTGAGGGTTAGAGTACAGTGAATCAGCACGTCTATAAATTTTAAAGTGAGGAGAGGAGCAGTCAAATTATTGATGGGCAGAAAAAATAGAACCTTGCAAGTTGTTTATTCGATCGATGTTATGCAGTGGTTTCTGCGCATATGATATTTTGTTTGTTTGCAGGTTTATTTCCAGGCATCTATAGGATAGGGGCGAGAGAAAATTTTTGTACATATGATATTTTGTTTGTTTGCAGGGTTATTTCCAGGTATCTCCAGGATAGGGGCGAGAGAAAAAACATAGCGTTGTTGCCAAGCAAATAAAAAATAAACCAGGCAGAAGGTTGAAAACAAGAAGAGTGTGGTCGTAACATTGTTTCAACTTGGAGTTTCATCGTGGAAAAGTGCAACTCTTATCTTGCAATTGCAGACCATCTTACTTATCTTCTTATTCACTTAATATAATTTATTTATTTTTTTTATTATTATTATTTTAACTTACTAATTGTTTCATTATTTTGATTTGAAGACAGAAGCATGCACAACTTTTTATTTATTTTTTCTATTATGTTTTCAAAATAAAGAATAAAATAAAAATTTATTTTGCAAGCTTATTAAAAATTTATGAACAAATGGAAGACGAAAAATAGATGAGGATTTTTTTTTTCTTTTCGTCAATTAATTGATATTCCTGAAATTAATCAGTCATCCTACTTTCTGATCCTCATGATCGCACGAAGCATGGAAGGAGAGCATACTTATTCTAACAAATAAAAAAAAACTTGAAAATAAGATCCTACCTACACTATGCTAATTAAAAATGAGATATTAGTTACGTGTAGTCAAATAGCCAATGTAGCCATGCACGCAACAGTAATAAAATTATGTTCATTCTCAATTTTATGCATGAAAAATAGAAATATACAAAAATGAATAAATTGAATTGTTGTGACTTTGATTTAACTGAATAAAAAAAATGAAAACTATCTAATCTAGTACTTACTTGGAACCATTGCTCGATAAGGCTTTCATAGGCACGTTGTTCCTCACTCAGATCATGTTGCAGCTCCTTGTTGTCCTCCTCAATCTCCTGCTCGCCTAATTATTATTTATTAAATATGCAGGATTCTTTGTATGGTGATTATTTGTTCGCCTCTGGAGGAGTAATTAAGCTTCCGGCTACTGTCAAGATCTCCTCTTCCAGAGAAGAGGAGATCCCAACTTTTGCTAGGACCTGAGTGAGTTGTTCCAAGATTAAACTCATTGTTAAACCATTTTGTTAAAGAGATTCTTACAACACCCAAAACTGAAATCTAAATAAAAATACTTAAATAAAAGAACTCTTACTGAAACAGAAAGAAATTACTCTTCACAATTGCGAAAATTAAAATGTTCCTAATAGTTGGTAGGGACAGTGAGGAGTCTCCAGTGAAGTAGCTTCTATGACCCTTAGAACCAACACATGTAGATCACACTTGCAAAAATTTAAATGAAAAATAAACTAATACGTCAATCCATCATGCTTCCCTGGAAACGACGCCAAAATGTTGGGCTCTAAATATGTCCTAAAAACAACCTCTATGCATCATCCGAAGGTAGGCGCTGGCACAAGCATTTTACTTGTTTCCTATGTATATTCTTACATTATGTTTTCAATACCCAACCTCCAGAGATGCAACACCTGTAAAGGAATAACGATTGTAAAGGGAACGACATTCATTACATTGGGCTGAACTAATGTGGAATTAATTGCATTGTAGGATTTGCCCAACTATCTAACTTGACGACCCGGGGTTCGTAAACTGACGAAGCACATGCAAAGTATATGCAATATTGAAGCAGAAATAATCTAATTTAATGTTTAAGCTACAACTGAAATTGAATCATTAATCTAATGCAGGAAATTGAAACACACAACTGAAATTGAATCATTAATCTAATGCAGGAAATTGAAACACACGACTGAAATTGAATCATTAATTTAATGCAGGAAATTAAAACACACGACTGAAATGAAATTGTGTAAATGAAATTAATCTAGGAATGGGAAATTGTGTAAATGAAATTAATCTAGGAATGGGAAATTGTGTAAATGAAATTAATCTAGGAATGGAGAGCTACGTGAAGGAAGAGTAGATACAACATGTGAAGAGTTGAATGACGCAACAACATATGTGAGCTCACGCCAATGAAACATTCTTACATTAAAATAACCAAATCAATATTCATAACATAATAATGAAATCATGGAAGCCAAAACTATGAATCAAAGCTAAGAATCCCTTTCTCTTTCAAATCCTAAGGACTACTACTAAAGGACTATCAAATTATTACTCATTGACTACTACTCAAATGATTACCACTCCCTTATGAAGAGAGAGCACTCTCTTTTATACATGAGAGCCTTGAAGATAAGATAACCATCTCATAATTACAGATCCACTATTCTCTCAACTATTTTTCCATTATTACAAAATATAATCCCTTCAAATCCTCACACATATCTCTCATACATCTTGGA
Source organism: Picea sitchensis (assembly GCA_010110895.2). Taxonomy (NCBI): domain Eukaryota; kingdom Viridiplantae; phylum Streptophyta; class Pinopsida; order Pinales; family Pinaceae; genus Picea; species Picea sitchensis. The sequence goes on from SNQJ01S0026564.1 coordinate 225,190, forward strand.
TAAGATATTCCAACCAAAACTCCATGATCTTCTCCTTGGAATGAGCTTGAATTATCTCCTCAAATCTTGAAATGGTGGAGAAAGTATTCGAGAAGTACTTTTGAATTAATCCTTCTCATATTCCTACACATTACAAAGCTCACACATTTTTGAGATATATATGAAAACATGTCGATTTTCTAACATTTAATCACAAATTCCCTTTTAATACTAAAATGAATAAAGTGGAAAATAGTAAGGTGAAACCCAAATGTATTTATGAAAATGATGTCATGAAAGGTTAATGGGGCGATGAAATGTGAAGAATAATGAAGGGAAAGGTGGATGAAAATGGGACATTTCTAAGCCCCAAAAATATCCCAACAAAAGAAGAAATCAAGAAAATTGGAGTATCATGAATCTGAGACAGAGTCGGTGTATAAGAATATAGAAGATATTGAAAATTCTACTGAAAGTAGTTCTAGTCCTAAACAAAGAACTAAAAATAAACCTAAACAACATGATGAAATAATGGGAGAATTTAAGAAGATTAAGCCACCTAACTTCAATGGAGAAGTGGAGACTGGTGAGGAAGCAGAGGCATGGATCTCTAGTATGCAGAAATACTTTCAAATTTATAATTGCTCAAGTGAGATTAAATCTTGAATGGCCATCTATAATCTGATAGAAAAAGAAGATATATGGTGGCAGGACATAAAAAGAGTAAAAAGTATTAAGGAAAGAAAAATCACCTGGAAAACCTTTAAGAGGTATTTTAAGAAACAATACATGTCTGAACAATATTATGAGGGTAAAGCCAATGAGTTCTATGAACTAAAACTGGGAAATATAACAATGAAATATTTATGTAGTAAGTTTATGAGTTTGTTGAGTTATGTGTCTTACATTATGGATGAAAAAACAAAGAGTCAGTTATTTTTTAGTTTCCTACCTATCTCTTATAAGGAACAAATTGAGTTTGATAACCCAAAAACCTTAGAAGAAACCATGAGGAAAGATAAACTCTATTTTGAGAAGTATAAAAATTGAAATGAGAATTCTAAGAATTGGATTGGGAAAAAGGTTGAGAGGTTTGAACCTAAGAAGAAAGGGGGAGCTTACTTTAATAAAAATGTTGATAAAATATTTCAAGGAGGTAACAAGTACAGAACTAGTAAATCATTCAATCATCCTGAAAATAAGAATGTCAAACCACCAACCTTCTTCAATAAAGAAACTACCCAAAAATAAACAGTAAAATGTTGGGAATGCAGTGGTCCAAATTACTATAAAGATTGTCCTCTCAGGAAGAAGGGAAATAACAATGTGCAAACAGTACAAGAGGCAACTACAGTTGGTGGGCTGGCAAGGTCTACACCAAAAATCAGTGCAACATTGGAAAATCGACAGGCAGATCATCAGACTCCAATGGTAGAAATTGAAGGTATGATCCATAACCAGCTAGTTATTGTTTTAATTGATCCAGGTGCTAGTTTAAGTTATATTTCACCAAGAGTTGTAGAAATTTGTAAGTTAGATACAAAAAAGTTTGAAAAGTCTTGGTTAGTACAGCTATCTACAGGAACAAAAAGGAGAATTATAGATTTTGTTAAAATCTGTGAACTTGGTATGAATGATTTAAGAACACAGATAGAATTAAACATATTACCGTTAGGATCTTATGATGTCCTAATCGGTATGGATTGGTTGGAAAAGTTTAAAGTGGTCTTATATTGTTATAATAAAACATTTACCTGTGTAGATGAGAGAGGTAACATTGTAAATATTAAAGGTGTATCAAGACATGTTAGTATTAGAGAAATAACAACCTTACAAGTTAAAAGATGCATTCAAAAAGGATGTAAAATACTTGTTGTACACATAAACTGTAATGAGAAAGATGAAAGTAATAATGAGTTAGATAACTTTCCAGTATTCTAGGAATTCCAGGATGTATTCCAGGATATTCCTGGACTACCTCCTAGGAGAGAAACAAATTTCTCCATAGACATAATACCTAGAGAAGTATCTACTTCTAAGGCACCCTATAGGATGAATATCCTAGAGTTAAATGAATTAAAAAGTCAATTGCAAGAATTTATAGATAAAGAATATATCCAAACAAGTGTGTCTCCATGGGGGGCACTAGTCCTTTTTGTTAGAAAGAAAGATGGGACTTTACGTATCTATATTGATTATAGGCATCTTAATAAAATGATTATTAAAAATAGATATCCATTACCTCATATTGATGATCTATTTGATCAAATACGGGGAGCTACAATATTTTCTAAGATTGATTTACTGTAACGAACCTCATCGTCACGACAACCAATCTAGTAACAGGTGCAAAATTTCTTTATTTTTTTTTTTTTGTGTGTAAGGTATGCGCGCGCCTGTAGAAGTAACAACACACCTGACTCTGCGTCGCCACTCGATGACCAACAAGACGCAACCATGACAAGGTAAAACTAAAGGCACACAACAAGTAACTGCAACAATATACGACCATAGGCATAAGGCGCATATCCCAAACATTAAGACATACTAGGGGTGCACAGAAGAACATAGAGGGAAGAATCCATGGTGTTAGGGTTACTATTTCTGCACAGGAAAGCAGGGCATTTAGTCTTATGTCTTCTCGGAAGAAGATTAGACAGGCTCCTGGCCGACTGCTCAGGCATAAACTAGTAACCCGAACTAGAACAAGACGCAAGTAAGACGAACACAACAAGACGACACCGACATATCACAGTGACAACAAGCAATAAATGCCCCTAGACATAAGGCGTACAATTAGCAGTTGTAAGCAGAAAATGACACCAGGTGTTAAGTACAGTTCAGTCACAGATGGAAGAATCCAACAGTAGAGTTTACTATTTCTGCACAGAAAAACAGGGCTTTTAGTCTTATGTATTCTCAAAAGAAGATTAGACAGGCTCCTGGCCGACTGCTCAGGCAGAAACTAGTAACCTCCGACAGGCGTGTCGCAAGAGTGGAAACCCTGCCTTTAAAGGACCCGAGACTCTTGATACGGCACTGGATTTCCCCCACCGAAATCACACACATACATACATACTAAGCTACAAGAGGGGTCTATATCCCGCCCGACACAACCGACCAAGCAACCAACTGAAAACTATCAAGTACAACATAAACAAGAAGAACAAATACGTCCCTTACGGAAGGCGCGTGTCGAAAGGACTCTAACAACGAAACCCAAGTTCTTCATTATTCAAATGAATCAACAACCCTCATCTACTAACTCCGAGTAATTTATTGTACGTAATCCAGGACATTCCACCATGTATGTCTTATCAATATCAATAGTTGACACTAACATTATAATAACATAACCATATCATTTCATTTCTAATTACAATAACATTAAAATAAAAATAATGGTCATACATTTCAATTCTAACCTTGCAATTGGTTTATATGGTAAGAACAATACAATTTCATATTTCAACAATATATTACAATTTCGAAATTATAAGCAATTATTCAATGACATATGTATGCCATAGCATTCTTCCTTTACCTATTGCAAGTCCATATGCTTTAACGTCAGACATTACACCCATTAATCAATCCAAGCACCCTATTAGCCTTAGCCTTAGCTTGGGCCCAAGCCTTAATTCAACAATTCAGTGCCTTTCACTTCATTACGTACCATTGAATTAATATTCACTAACTTAACATTTCATTCCACTACATTATTTCGATAATTACTTGAACATTGCTACCTTATAAGACCATGATTATTTAACATACTACCATAACACCATATTGCTTTCACTGAGATCGCTTAACAATTTTTACCACATGCATCAATACTACTTTAACCATTATCACCATTAATCCAATAAATATAAGCAACAGTAATAAAACCCTTTATTTCCAATACAACAATGTCAATATTTCATGAAAGGAAAAAGGCAGAACTTCTCCCAATAATAGCATAACTAGACAGTTGTAGTAAGATATGCAAGAACTTAAGTGAGTTAGAATACAGCTGTAAATAAGGCAGAACTCATTCAATAGTAACAACATATTGGCAACGATGATTACATATATATATGTGTTGACATTGATTTCATACATACTTGACAATGATATATAAGTATTTTAAACTATCATTTAACTTGAATGTACTAATCTTATTAATTTATATTGACCCATCCCTCGTTTTCAATACTACACAACATGTCTATATAGCCAAGTTTGAATATCTATCAAAGGGGCAAGATGGAGCGTTGAATGTCTTTCATGGTGTACTTAATATATTTAAAAAAAAATCTTCCATAAGGACACTGTAAAAACGCGCACAGGCTTAATACATCAACAGAAATGGAAACGCCCCTCCCCTGGAAAAGTAGAACGCCAAGGCAATTTAAACAAGAAGAAAAATAAAATAAAAACGAAATCCATCAGTCCAAGGGTGCCAATCGGAATCCCGAATGCCCAAGGCCAAACCCAGACGGCAGAATGCCCAATCAAATTTATGAATGCATATTCGAAAAGTCAGGAATCACAACGAAGGAACCATGCTTCACCAAAAACGAATGACCGAAGGAAAAACTTGTCTTAAAGGAAAACGAACTGACAGTAACTCAAAAGACGAAATGTCCATAGTAAATAAAGAGAACGCCCACAGAATTGATCGCCCCAAAAACAACCCACAGTCAAAATTCCAGAACAACAATATTAAAAATTACACATTCCCGCACCATCATTTAAATTTGCACAGTCCAGAATTACAGCAGAATGATTGTATACAGTCTATAATTACAGCAGAATGATTTATACAGTCCAGAGCAATGAATGGAAATGATATACAACAACAATATTACAACGAAGAATTACATCCAATCATTCTACTACCAATTAACGTGCGTACCTTTTTCCCTTTCGACCACCTTGATTGAAGTCCGCGCCTTGATTGATGTCCCGTGCTCCTTGACGCTCCTGCTTGCCGCTCCTGCTTGTCGATCGCAGAAAGCTCACTAGTACCTCCTAGCCAATTGCTAGGGGTACTTTGCTTCCCCCTTAGCCCCCCGAGCCGCAAAGGGGCCACACAAGAACCAGAGTTAAGACTAGCTTCTCAGCTCGCCTCCAAGGCTGAGCTACCACTCCAAAACAGCTGAGAAATTCCCAACTCCTCACAAGCAAACAGTCAAGCCAAAAATCCGGCAGCGTAACGTTACGCTAACCGTTTATCCCATCTTCCTCCTTTTCCCCTTCTTTTATAGAATTTAATTTTTAATGACAATCCTCTCAAAATTCTTTGTCGTCCAAGTGTCACTCATCCCCCATGTTTCTCTAAAATTATTTTATTTAATTTAAATAAAAGACTCATTTCCCTCACCCCTCCTATAGTCGCTCCTAAAATTACTCCTAGGGTTCCTAGATCCCCTCTCATCTTTTAATAACTTTCCCTAAATGAAGTTGTTGATTTTTAGTAACTCCTTAATTGTTGATTCCTTTTTGCTTTTTACCCTATGTCCCCTACTTTCCATTATTAAGTTTCCTTTATTACAAGTTTCCTTATTTCTATGATTTATTTCTCTCTTTTTATTTTATTTTTTTATTTTATTTTATTTTATTTTATTTTTTACCCAAAAAGATAAATGCGCTTAATAGTCTTTTCAATATATTTTTAAAATCCTTACTTTTATACTCCCACACTTTAATAATTTTATTCCTTCTTTAAAATTTAAAAACCATGGGTGTCAATTAATTTATCTCCCTCATTACTTTACCCCCCCTTAATTTAATAAGACTTTAACTAACACATAGGAGGGTTTTAGTTTATGCCCTTATGTTTATTTTTGCAGGATCTTTTCTTAGGGCTTATCAAAATTTTATCTTTGAGACGTTTTAAATTTAGGTTTAGATTTGAACTGGGCGACAATTCATTAGGGGAGTCGTTTTGAGAATTTCTTAAGGCGTTAAGGTCTTAGGGTCATCTAGGTTGTCTCATCCTCATCATCAATGCGACGTGCCCTTTAGGACGCACTACGTGCTCCAAGGGTGCCACTCGCCTCTTTTGCTTCTGTTGCACGACGTGCCCTTTAGGATGCACCACGTGCTCCAAGGGTGCCACTCACCAACTGGTGTTTCTTTTACGCGACATG
>SNQJ01S0026564.1:240513-259341 GCA_010110895.2 Picea sitchensis
CCGTGTTAGTTTGTGCCACTTCCTCTTCGTTTATATAGAGGGTATCCCTATGGTCGTCTCGGTCCAATAAATGCACATTTGTAATATTTTGTTGAGATTGTTAGCCATGCCAAAAACATTTTGTTTTGGTTTTCTTCTTGAGAAATATATTAGATAAAATACATAAAAAATTAATAACTTTAAACTTTAAAAATTGGTTACCTATTTCACTCAATGAAACCCTAGGTGGTACAAGCATATCTAGATCTACACTAAACTCTATTCCCTCATAGGGATAGTCATCTATGGAAACAATTTGGTGACCCTACCAATGAAATAAATCGTCATCATATGGGTTCGATAGACGCCCCTCCCAGTCGCTTCATAATACCATCCCATCGTGTCATACATGGCTCGATCTCAACTCTGGGACTGATCACTGACACTCTCAAAAAAGAATAGTATCCTCACGTAACGAAAGTTATTCATATTTCTCATCTTATATTCTATCAGTTGAGTCTTCATACTTAACAATAGTGAGGAGCTCCAGTCATATATTGTTGGTCTCTAACTTTCCACTGTGTAACACATATGTGGTCGAAAATCTTGATGGAGTGTTATAGATCCCGATATTCTTGCAATGGTTAATAAGATTATTTTGAGGATGAGGATTTCTATTTTTTAAATTTTGACTTGGCTCCCAACTTTTTACATACCCTGGGTACAGTAGGCAACAATATTTTCCTCAATTGTTGTTCCACCACTACCTTGAGTCCTGAGGTTGATTATATCACCTCAACAAGAGAGACCTATAATGAAATAAATATCTTCCACCTCTAACTTTAGAGGTTGTCTTTTAAGCATGAATGCATCTATGTCAGGTTTACAATAATTTATTTGGATCTGCAATAGTTATTTTTGAGCTTGCATGTTGTTTGTTTCAAAGAAAATGTTTAAGCGACATTGTTGGAGGGATTCTGATTCTTGTGGGTCATCTAGCAACTAATTGTCAATATCTTCATTCTCTCTCTCACTCCACTCAATCACCATCCTACATTTTTCATTAAGAAAAGAGTTTAAAATCTTAATTTTTCACCAAAAATGGACTTGTACACGGGAAACAGTTAGAACAGTCGCGTACATACATGGTTTTACTTAAATCAGGGCTCATATAGGGCCTCTTGTACACGCTTTGTGCCAAAGTAGGATGTGTACAATCCCACCCTTGTGTAAAAATTAAACATCTAACTAAAAATTTGAGAAAAACAAGAATCTATTTGGATGAAAATGGAGAGAGAGATGAGGAATATTGCCTAGTCCATACGACACTCAATTTCGTTGACCTTAGCTCATGCAATCATTCGATGAAGATCAAGGGATTTTTCCACCAAAATTCACTATTTGGGTAAATTTTCAAATGATATGGTAAAAAACTTGTTTTTTTCACTATTTATTCTCATTATTTACCCACTTTGCTATAGTTTTTTACCCTTGATATGTGTTTTATGCCTAATGGAATGACTTTAGAGTGTAGATGATATTTATTGATGCAAATTTTCTAGAACGATGACTTACCATAGTGTTTTTTCATCCTTTCGGTCCATTTTTCTTACTCTTTGCATGTATTATTTTCATTCACTTGGATATAGGGTAGGACACTTTCCCACCTTTCATATTGCATTCAGTGATGTTTATACATATATCTTAGGGTCAATCCCACTTAATTGCGACACAAAATTTTCAGTGCCCATGCTGAAGTACTTTCATAGGCTCGAGAACCCTATTTTAGTGCCGCCATGACTTTGCATTGAAGCCTTATTCTTCTTTTCAATATATTTTCTGGCTATTACCTATGGGGCTCCCACAATATTTTGTGTTAAGTTGTAATTGAATTGAATATTTACCACTTGTGCTTTTGGGCCTAATGTCAGCTTCAACTTGTTGTTGTTTAAGCCTCTTTCTTATGAATTCTCATCAATTGCTAGCCTTGCAATCTTTTCCTTTGTGACTGGGCACCTGTACCCAGTGGAAGCACTCTGTTGAATGCCAATATTTTGCACGTGTTTCCTTGCATTAAGAATAGGTATGTTCCTTGCACTTGGAACTAGTTTGTTGGCCCCTGACACTCATTTCCTCCATTATACTATAACATTATTTTATTCTTTTTCAAGATTTCTATTATGAAAAAGAAAAAAAGAAAAAATCAAATAACAAAAAAGAGGTTGGGAAAGAGTCTTCTCTTTACTTTTTTGGTAGTATTCAAGTCACCCTTGAATGAAGAAATTTTTTTTGAGTCTATGGTCTCAACATTTTGGGTTTAGCATTGCTTTAGGAAACTGAACCAATTACTTAGAGTTTTTTTTCCAACTAGTTATGCTTCTAGTCACTATGGAGAGTCTGTTGATAACTCCTATGTCGTAGACTTTTTTTGTTGTTCATCCTTGAGTCTATGTTTCCCAATTCACTTATTGTGTCATTATTTTTTTCAAGAGAAGTTGCAACCTATGTCGGCCACTCCTCATAATTCTTTACATTGGATGTCGACCTTCCAATGATCAAGTACTTCTTAGAATCAAAAAGAATCTTTGTCCCATATGCGTGCTAGTATGGAAGGTCCTCATTGACTTCCTACTAGTGGGTCAACTCTTATCGATGACGACACATTGCTTTGAGAGTTCGACCTGGAGTCACAACCTGGTCCTATTTCCATCATTTATAGATGAACTTGCGCTCAGCAGATGACATTCCATCATTGATTGTCGACTGAGTGGTTTCCCCTGTGTTCGACAATAAGATCATTATTCACACATTTGGATTCTTGGAGTGCCTTATATTCAATTGGAACCCATTGGTGGTTTCCTCACCTTTGTCAACAATGTTCATTATTGGTTGTTACTCAGAGGGTCCTTTCATTCACTATTCCATTCGGTGCACACGAGAGACGTACTTGGTTATGTGTCCTTTCAGTCTTTCATATGAGTTCTTCCAAATATTTGGCCTTCTACAATTCCTTGTGTTGGATGATTGGGGATGCCCTAATTCCCTCCTTCCATTTTATCTCTTCCAATCGACTTCATCTCATCTTTCTATGGGATAGGTATCTAGAGTCTTCTTAGTACCTTGGGGATTATAATGATCAGTGGTAGGTTCCCTTGCTATTGATAATGGAAATACATCAATGTACCCTGATCAATAGATTCTACAAGTTTTCAATGTTAGCTCATTTATTTTCACTTGCTAGAATGTAATAGGCACCTTGACCCCCATTATCATAATCAATGGGTTGTCTCGTGTTTTTTGACAATATACATCAATGATCTGTAATCAAACGATGTCTCACTGTTTTTTACTTTAGCACATCTATTCACATAATGAAGACTCATACCATCGACAATTTGTTTTCAATACCTCGGGTATGTAGTAACATCACCTCATATATGTTGTTTCCTGATTTGCATGTGACAATACCACTTACTCTCTATGGAATTGGTACTTGTGGGGGATCAATTCACTTCATCTCTTGTTTCTAGATATCCTCCTCTGATTTTGAGACATAGATCCATTGTGTATCTATTTCATGGCTATGATCTTTTTTAACATGGATCCATTATGTATTCATTTTTGTGGCCATGATCATTACTTCTATATATATATATTGCATGGATTTGTTGTGTACTTGATTTGGTGGTCATGATTTTGTCACTCCTGAACATGGGTATGCTTGCCTCAGGAAGAGAGTACTCTTACTTGGTTTATATTGTAGGTTATGTTCTTGGACCATATTTCTAAGACCTTCATTTGGGCCCCTTTCATCCTCACCTCTCGGATTTATAATGTATTTCATCCATCAGTTGCTTGCCTCAGAAAGAGAGTACTCTTACTTGGTTTATATTGTAGGTTATGTTATTGGACCATATTTCTAAGACCTTCATTTGGGCCCCTTTCATCCTCACCTCTCGGATTTATAATGTATTTCATCCATCAGTTGTTCTTTTGACCTCACATTAGGTGGCATCTATTATAGCATCAATTGCAACCACATATGCATTGGTTCCATCTTGGTCTTTCCCTTTCCTACTTGTAGACATTAATCCCTTTTTCCTCCTCTGGATTCATAAAAAAACTCCATTTTTTGACATGTACGTTCCCTATCAGTTATGAAAGGCATGTTTATACATGTGTTACTTCATTGCAAGGAACGTACACATTAATTTGGATAAAAATAATAATGTTTTCTGTATTTTTGGGTGGGGTTCACGGGTTTACCTAGTTCCCAGCCCCCTATTTCCCATACACAACGATTTGTAACCACTCCAACCACTTGAAGAGGGTATAAAATGATCATAAGCATAGACAAGAAGAACAATCATACTTGAAGCATCATAATGTTGACATTTTATTGTCCCATATGTAAGCCTTATTTCCCTTGTTGTTGATTTATTTTATTAGACGTGGAAACCCCTGTTTCCATCCTTCCTTGCTCCACATATATTGTCAAGTAAGAATCCATTCATGTTCTTTTCACTTGCATGAGCATTGGAGTCTGAGGTACTATCTATGGTCATTGGCCTGGGTAGAGGGACCTAAAGTCTAGTTCTGAAGAAGTGTTGTAGTAGATACAGGTGGTAACTACCTTTGTCTTGATGGTCATTAATAAAGAGACCTCTTTCCCGTCAATTATTTGTGTTTCAGTGTATGATGTTTATTCTTAAGCATTTAAATTCTTAGAACACTAATTGATGCAATTGTTCTAGTTTCAATCATTTTTATGAAAGTTAGTTATCATATAACTACCTCTTTGTAGTTTCCAACTTGATTATTTTCAAGTGATCAAAGAGACTGTTTGGAAGGAGCATTGAAGTGAAAAATCTCAACCATGGGATCATCATCGAATGTAGGAAACCTGGTATGCTTCTTTTTTCCTTACTAGTAGTTAGTTACAAGATCTCTTGATTGAAATTATTGGATTGAGTTCACTCTTTGAAGGTCATCGCTATGTTGTGTCCTTAACCCGTATCCATAGGGGATTTTCCATGTAACAATTAGTCGACTAGATAGTCGGGTCAATCAACTATTGGGTCAAGTTGATCACTAGGTTAGGTTGACCAACCAAGATAGTTATGACAATTGTAACTAGATTTTATTGATTTCAATGTATAAATAAGAATGAATATGTGATGTATAGAGGCTATTGTTATTGATCATATTATAAAATGCTACTTGTTGTTCGTTCCACCACTAATTTCATTCCCTTCCTCCTTCTATGTATGCACTTGTTTATTACTATGTTGTATATTATGGTTGTGACTACACTACTAGTAACTACTTACTATGTAATCCCTTAGATTACAATATTGTTCTTATTCTTTCCATATAGAAAAATGCCCATGTTATTGATAACTATTGGTTTAACGGATGATTCCATGTCCCGAGGCTAAGAAATGACTACTTTAGGGCCAATAACCATATACTTAGGCTGTCATAATCACTTGTAGGACTCATAAACTATGAAAAAATACCACTATGGACAATGTTTACTCTACGAATGCAATATTAGCATGGATTTTATGGTTTTTCCACCATAAACCAATGATATCGTCCCTAATAAGATTTTGTAAGCCCCATGCCCATGTATGGGACCCATACCATGGCATAGGAACTATAGAGGGATTCGTTCTCCTATGAGTGGGATATGAGAACAATTTCAATAACGAGCACAACATAGATGGGTCTCATGTCCCAGTCTATGGTTGTAGGATGTGAACGAGGGATATTTATCGATAGATTTGATTTTAGGCCTCATGGGTCGTAAACATGGTCTTAAACCACCATATATTCCTTATAGAGATTGGATTTGGATTATGATTACGATACAAATAAACTTTCTATGGACAATGCATGGGGTTGTGAACCAACACAAAGATCTTGTAGAAGTAATCTTTGGCATGTGTGTGGGAGATGGGCATATTTCTAACACTTTTAAAAATGTGGATGGGTCCCATTTCCTAGAGTTCAGTACTAAAACATGATGAATTTGTCCTTGACATTTACTTTTAGGGTTCATGGACCATGCACATAACCCTAAATAATCACAAAGGACCTATAAATTGATTATTTGGCTTGTAAGTGAGATATGGGAATTATTTTGATAATTGGTAGACCATGTATGGCTCTCAACTCTAGATTTATGGTTTGGTGATGCAAATCAGGCACTTGGGCTCAAATAATTTCTTATGGGGATCATAGCACATGCAGAGGGCCCAAAACCAACACAAAGGCCCTTTAAAGGGTATTGTTGGCCTGCAAGTTTGAGCTGAGAACATTTTGATGTTTGGCATACCATTGATGGGTCACATAGGTTAGGTCATTCTTTAAGAATGAAAACTAGGGAATTATATTTTAAGAGGCAATAGGTATTATGTCCCATTGAGACATTGTTTATATATATAAATTCGTGACACATTTTTTAATAGGGTTATGACCCAAAGGGGGAATATATAGGGTTAAATGTATATGATATGACCCCAAGAGGGGACATATATTGGAATAAATTTACATGTAATGTGTATATATATATATATATATATATATATATAATGAGGTTGACCTAATAATAAAGGGGCCTCATGTGCAAGTGTGAATAGTTATATATAGAGATCATGTATTCATTATTGAGACATGTGAATTGTGATGTATGAATGCAAATTGGTTATTTGGAGGAGGTTCTCCCATTCTTTAACGCGTTATTGTGTAACTTAGATATCTTGGAGTTGTGCTCTACGCTCACATTTTGTACATGGTGTGCACTTCTATTCTATTATGATAATTTAAGCATTTGTATCTTTACATTTGGTATTAGAGCATTGATCCTAGGGTTTTGCTGCCTCAAGCAAGTCATCTTTACATTTTTGCTATAACATTTTTTTGGGGCCACTTAAGAAATAAAAAATTGGAGGTTGTTTATAATAGATAACAACGTACCTATGGTACAACTTTTATCTTCTATAGATTTTTACTTTTGGAGATACACTCTGTGGAAGATAGGTTTTTCGAATAGTCCTGAAACTAGTCTCAAACAAGTGTTCCAAGTAAAAACGTCATATATTCTTCAGAAAGGAACCAAATTAAGTGAGACATATTACATTGGAAATAGGACAATTGTTAGTATTTATTTTACAAATTGCAGCTTTTGTATCATCGTACTTTCGGAGATACACTCTGTGGAAGATAATGTTTTTTACTAGTCCTATAACTAGTCTCAAACAAGTGTTCTGGGAAAAAAAATCATATATTCTTCATAGAGGATTCACATTGACTACGACTAATTGAATTGGTAAGAATACAATCCCTAGTATCTGGGGTGCCAATTTTAAAATATGGTAATGAATATTGGACGCATGGCATTATGTACAAGTTCACTCTCCTGGAAAGACAAAAATTCAACAAGGTTTGGGAAAGTTACCATAACTTTCATTTGGCACACCCATTTTTGGTCAGACCTGTGGCATTGCATAGAAGAAATTTATGAGTACTATAGGTCAAAATTTCAGACTCATAGGGGCCAAAATTTCAAAAATACATTAGAAGGAAGGTCATCCAGAAGGATAGAATCCAAATCAAGGTTTTCAAAGGTATGTTGATTTAAAACTATCATAACTTTTGATTGGGATATATGATTGAGCTGATTAAAAATTCATTGGAAAGAGAAAACATATAATATTATATTGGAGCAAGGATTATAACTATTTGATATCATTGTCCTTAATATATTGAGGTTGGAAGTTGAGGATTGTGGTTAGACCTCAGTTAAAAATCAATGGAAATACCTAAATTTACAAGAGATGAAGATAAAGATGAAATGAATCCTATGGAATGGTTGAGAGTTGTAAAGGAATATGATAGGAAGCCTTCAACAACAAGATTTTATATTTTTGGTGAAGCTCAAAAGTGGTTGATGATTATAGATAAGGATACTAGATGGAACCTCACATGGGAAGAATTTGAAAATCTCTTCTCGGATAAATGGATTAGGGATACATAAATGAAGGAAATGTATACAATTCAATATGAGTTAAAAGAAACAAAGAAAAAAGTCTTTGAATTGCAAAGGGAGAATGAAGAAATAAGAAAATATATTATTAAGAAAGATGAAGAGTTTGTCAAGATGCAATCCCTTAGTGAATCACTCATTAAGGAGGTTAAGAACACACAAAAAAAAAACCATTAGCAATGGAAACTTGGAAAAAAATGAGTGAAGGGAAGAATTGAAAAATAAATATGAATTTAATGTAGATTACGAAACCATAATAAAAAACTATTGGATGAGGTTAAGAGATTGAAATAAGAAAAGAAGCATTGTCAAAATCAAGAGAAAGAAAGGATATTAGATGAAGAAACTACCAAAAGACTTGAAGAGGAAATTTACAACAAGATTGAGGAATCCCTAAATATTGATGAGGTAAAATCAGAAATGCAATATAGAATTGAAGAAGGACGTCAAAATTTGATAGATGGGGTCACATTGCCGATTCAAAGGAGAAATAAGACAAGATTCAAGAAGGTCAACATAATATATCTAGAGGATGTACATGCGAAATATGAGGGTATTATCTCCAAGGCTAGATTAATCAAAGACCAAGCAAATATGATTGAGGATTTCATTGTCTCTGAAAAGAAGATAGATTAAATTGGTGTGCAGAATGAAGAAAAACCATCAAATGTGAAACCATATTGACACCTTCATTTTCAGGAAAGATTTCAAGGAAGACAAGAAGATCATTATCAACATTATCAAGGAAGAATATGGAATACTCATCAATATTCATGGAATATGGCATAACAAAACCATTATTCAACAAGATATTATCATAGACCAACATCTACTACAAATTGGAGAAGCTTCAACAATGATACATTGAATCAAGGGAAAGAAAATTATGCAACAACTAGACACCAAGGATTACGACCGAAAATAATTGATTTTGGATGGATGGATCATCATCAATGGAAAGAAGAAAGAAGGAACATAATAAAATCATATTACTTGGTTTCATCACATGTGAAGCCTTTAATTGCAAAGCTTTGAGGACAAAGATTTTTGAAGGAGGGTACTATGTTATGACCCAAAGGGGGAATATATAGGGCTAAATGTATATGATATGACCTCAAGAGGGGGAATATATGGAGATAAATGTACATGTAATGTGTAAATACATATGTATTAAGGTCGACCTAATAGTAAAGGGGCCTCATGTGCAAGTGTGAATAGGTATATATAGAGATCATGTATTCATTATTGAGACATGTGAATTGTGATGTATGTAAATTGGTTATTTGGAGGAGGTTCTCATATTCTTTAAGGAGTTATTTTGTAACTTATCTATCTTGGAGTTGTGCTCCATGCTCACTTTCTATACATGGTGTGTACTTCTGTTCTATTCTGATAATTTAAGCATTTGGATCTTTACAAATAGTTTCTTCTAAAATTCATAGGCCATACATAGGGCCCCAAACCTCCATAGAATTCATGTGAACATGTAACCTTTTTCTTTCAATTAGGATATGGTTAGGAGTTTGACATTTTATGTAGCAAGGGTGAGTTTTATCATTTAGGATCAAAACCTAGATACATAGGCCATAAGAGTCCCTTTAGGGCTCATGGCTCATGCACATGGCCCTAAACTACCCTAAATGCATTGTCGCAAGAATTATTTTCCTATAAGTGGTATACATGCACAATTTTGACATATAACATAGAATGGATGGGTCTCATGAGATTTTTCAAAACCAAAAACCAAGGACTTAGGCCCCAACAATCTCATGGGGCATGCATGAGGTCACATGACCACAATATACCTTTGGTCTATGGGAATAACTTTGGTGATTGGTGTGCCATGGATGATATTTTTAGGAGTAGGAATCAAAGACTTTGTTCCTAATAATTCCTAGTATGGATCATGGACCATACAAGGCCCCCTAGAACATCTTTACTATTTCTAAGTGAATAAAAGATAGTGAAGAGGTTATGTGTGGTGGCTTGGAGACATTATTATATACTTTGATGCTTACAATCCTCATTTAGGGTCAAAGGCCTAGGTTTCCTACCGTGATCATGTCTATGTCCTTACGAACCATACCTAGTGCTCAAAACATCTAAATGGTGCCCAAATTCCCACTCAAAGGCCAAGGATATCCTTAAGGGTTCCTATGTGTTAATTCAATGCATCTCTATATTGATATTCAAATCAAGTTGGTACCTAGAATCTCTATAGAAACAAATATTGACTACTATGTATATATAATTAATTACCTCTCCCTTTAATGCTATATTTTTACCTTAATTCCTTCTAAAGGACATAAATATATATCTATATCTTATTCTATCTATCCTATGTTAATCTAGCATGTTGTTGTTGTTATGCCCCCCTATAACATATATCATCTAAAGACCCCAAACAAAACAAAATTTAGATTTTGAATTTCTAAGCAACTTATTTGGAGATGCCTATATTGTACACACTAATGACTTCACTCAAGGCTTTGACAATTATGAACAAAAATTATACTTGTGGTTCAACCCAAACTTGTATTTCCACACTTATTCTATCCTCTAGACATGAAACCAAATTATGTACATGTACTCCAATTACTCTTTACATTCATTCATCCAATATAATACAATACAATCTATCAAACTGCATATGCAAATGTTTTTTTCTCATATTTTCTATAGGTGGGACTCTAGTTTGAGTGCTCAAGAACATGGATAAGGAATTGGGTAGAGAGGATAAAAATTATCATTATCCCAAGAGCTAAGCAATGAGGATGTACTAAATCCTTTGAAATGCAACTGATTTAGAAACCAAAGGTAGGCTTGTGAAGACTGACTAGACTAAATCCCCCTTTGTTTTATCCTTCTGCAACTTCATTTGCTACTACTTCTTATAACTTTTCCGTAAAGGAGGCTTTGGAATCCAACCAAGATAAAATCCTCCAATTGGTGTGAAATAATTACACATGATATATGATTATTACACGTCGACACTAAGAGGTTCCCGCAAGGGGTTTCCCCCAAAATGCAAATGAGCCCTCAACTCAACTCCATTGATTGAATTCATTCATTCATAAAATGAATTCTCGATGCCCTACCATCAAAATCGAACCTATATCCCCACTTCAAGGAAAAGGATAAACTAAATAGGCCCTATGTGGAGGTTTGAGGCGTTGTTCTTGGGTGAAAACATGAAAATGGGTAACACTTTTTCTTTTTTTTTACGAAGAAAAATGTAAAATTTTATGTTTCTTAAACTTCAACACCTTTAAACTCATATTTTGTTCGATAATTTCACTTTGAAGTAAAAACATATTTGTAGAGAATTGTCTTACCTTGGTACTCATGCTTCTTTAAAAATTATATGTGGACATATTTTGAGATAATTTGTTGTTTATTGGCTATATATATTTTAAAATTTTAGGTAAGGATAATGAGTGACCTATATGGGTGTCTATTTTTTTAAAGATGACTATTCATTTTAGGGGGGGGAATATATCCTCATAATCTACATAGATTGCACTATTGCCTAGACTAAACTTTTTTATTTTTCATATTTAAGAACTATTTTTTATTATTTATTGAAATAAAGTAAAACTAAAAAACAATTTCATCTGGACAAATTTATGTGGGAATCGATTTTAGTTTTAATGTGATTATTAACAAGAAAACTAAAAATACTCTTTTGGAGAGGACACTCAGAGGAATTGCTCTATGACGATAAAGGGATAAAGGGTAGAACAAAATTATTAATAAATAACAATTCTTAACAAAAATCCACAAATATTCTATCATTACAAACTAGATTCAAAGATGAATCCATTGGTAGTAAGTCTGATAAATGATCTTTAACATTTGCATGGGTCTACTCTTGCTGAGATTGTAGGTTTCTGAATATTGTTGCAGAATTTATTGTTTTAGTTGACCAAAAAATCTCAGATGAGAAAATATTTTGGACAAGATTTTATAAATCTCTCGGCTAAGAGTTTTATAAACTTTTAGCTGAGAGTTTGTTGTTTTTTTACCCAATAATATTGTTGTATTTTTGGAAAACTCTTCACGTACAACTTTTTTTACTTTTTGCATGACCGCATCATGTTGGCCTCACCCATCTTTGCATTTTCACCCTCTTGTTCCTAGATTCCTAAAAGCCATATTTAGAGCCTAAGGCCCAGGTTTCCTCCCATCTCCATGTTTAAGAACTCAAATTTGATGAATGATGAAGTTATAAACATATGCTTGTCACATTTGGATTAAGCATCGAGTTATGTAAGTAGGGCCATCTGCAAGACCATGAATAATGAGTTTTGATTGTGTATTGGATGTAGATTGTTCATTAGGTGCATTTCTCTTCACTATAATTTTCAACATAAATAACAAGTGTTGCATGGCAGCTTAGTCCCTGCCAAGTAGATTTACAAATATTGAAGGCGCAATGTTTGAAGGACGATGCCCCGGTGTCGCGACATCTATCGGCCTATCGAACCTGATGAATTATTGATACCATGTGGTACCCCGGTGCCGACATCCCGATATTCTAGCACCCCGGGATCATGGTTCTACGATTCTATGACAAAATGGTCTTCTAGTCCCCACAATATATAAAGCATTTGTTTTAAGGGCATTTAAGTTGGAAAAAATACTAGATGGTCACGGTCAAGATGTTGGCACTTATTGTATGTTCAAAATTTGAATAATTTTGTCTATGATGAATTTATGTGCCCTCAAATGGTGGCAGTATTGGAGACATATGTGGATGTGGTTTTTGAGTCCGATATTGCTGGTAACCTCCATATCTTGGAAGAACATGTGATTGATAATTTCTCACTGCCTACTGACTCTGATTGCCAACTTACGTCATGCTATCCTAATGTAAGTGAGACTTTATTTTTCCATTTTGTTGTTGAATTCCCTTTTGCCCTTAGTAGCCATAATACCCATCAATAGGGACATAAGACTGGAATTGTTGGTGTGAAGAACTACCATAGCTCTTACCATGTTTTTGATTGTCATTATATCTCTCACCATAACTATTGAAAGCAGTGATGATCATTGTCCACCATAAGAATTTATAGCAGAGGTTGTATAACCTGGACCATGATTCTCATTGGCTTTATGTCTTTTAACTTTATTGTATGTTCCACCATAAGGATTGTTAGCAGAGGGTTGTATAACCCTGACCATGATTCTGACTGCCAGTAAATGTTCCACCATAAGCACTGCAAGAAGAGGATGTATAACCCTGACCATGATTTTGACTTCCATTATACATTTCACTATTATATTTTTTACAGCTATTTGAAGGATATCCATGTTGATATCTTTGATTATCACCTCATCTTGGATATGAACTAAGACTATAAGGCTTGTTGGTCTGGTACAGAGAAGGCATTCCAAGTATACCTCATCTAGTGTGAGATTCATGATGTATTGGATGTTGTGCACTAAGCATTACCTCCTGTGATCCATATGAAGGATACCCCTGTTCATATCCTTGATTTTCAGCTTGTCTTGGATATGAACTATGACTATAAGGATTAATGGTCTCATTAGGAGAATGCAAATCAAGTATGTGTCCCCCAGTACGAGTTTCATGCTAGGCACTAAGCATTACCTCATGTGAGTTGTTGTTCCTTGATTGAAATATGTTTGCAATAAGACGATGAGTAGATTTTCTTATATGAGGAGCTGAGACAGGTCCAGTATGGTGTGTCCTTACTCAATCTTGTGGCTTCCTCCCATTATCGGCGTGCCATAGATTTGGTGTATTTAGATCTTGCTCACATACAAGCTTCCTTGGATTTATTACTCCATTGGGAGGGCTTGTAATGTGTTTGTGTGTTGGTGGAAAATGAAAGTCTTTCAAGTCTTTCCTTCCCTGAAATATGGCTACCTTGATCATAAATTGAAAAAAATTATGGTGCTAAAGGATGGCTCACAATCACAAAAAACAAGTCATACATCACACTATTTTTGCGTGCTTCCTCTCCTATCAAAGTGCACTGAATATTAAGTCATTAAGTTTCAATGATCGCTTTGGATTTCGGTGCTGACAACGCATCCGGATCATCCAAGAATACCAGTTATCAAATTGGAGGTAGCATAACTAATCCAAGTATTGAAATGACAGACAATACACAAGAAGCTCAATGAAAACCGACGGCACTAGATGACAAGATCTCAGTGTCAGAATACATTTATGAACAACCCCTACCTCCAAGCAATAACCCATATGCAATTATGAACCGTCATTGCCTCCACAATAAGAAGTTTATTTTAATAGTGAATAGGATCACTGAAAAATGTTTTCGAAAAATTAAAAAAAAAAAAAAAAAATCCATTTGTAACGTCAAACATTAAGAAACCATCACAATTTTTTAGTCAACCACAGGATTAATAGGCATTCAACAACATATCGAACACTATAGTCCCTCTGGCAGGGACTAATAATGTGCACACATTTATCTTCAATGTAATTTTACAATGTAAATAATAATGTCCATGTATTATGCATGACTAGATGTACACATGCATTCTTGTGATATGAAATTCAAATCTAGGTGGGAACTTAGAAAGTAAGAAGAATTATAATGGAAAAATAGTTGAGTTTGTCACATTTTAACTAAGAGATGTATGCATTTTTTTCATATTTTTTATTGCATTTAACTTGTCAAAAGAGACCATCATTAACTTGCATTCACCCTATATAACTTATTAATTCATGAAATCCATAAAAATAAAAATAAATATATCTCCATATTTTAATTTTGTATCCTTTTTAGTCCAATTCACTAAAATTAATATTAATAATTTGTAATCATCTTTAACAATACAAAAATTAAATAGTTATTCATATCATCGTCATTATTACTATTATTTACTTTTTACATATCTACCATTAATTTTTGTAACTACATTTAAAATTATATTTTTTAAATGGTGAATATATGTAAATCCATTAATTAAAATCCCAAAACACGAATTAGACCCCATAAATTTGTATTCAAAATTATAAATAGATACTTTATGAATGATTGTATTATCATAAAAATAAAACTCAAGTGATTTTTCAATTGGATACACAAAAGCTGTGCAAAAGTGAATGTAAATGAAAACTTTATATAAGGTGGTTTATCTTCCATAGCCATTACAAAAGGACTCCTCGCTTAGTATCAAAAAGATGTTGATAAATTAGTTGGAATTAAGGGCATGTTTAAAATATGGTTTATAACTAAACGCATTTACATTTTAAAAATAGAATGGAAGATGAGCGAAGTGGATACTATGATAAGGTCGATTATTTTGAAGATGGTTATTTTAAAAATTAGTTTGAATAAAGTTCATGTTTAAATAAAAAAATTTAATAAAAAATATAATATTTTTTATTCCTAATAAAGAATAGGAAGACATCCAGAAATTAGAATGGGAGTTATCAAATTTATGTATTTTGTTTATCTACTTAGTTGGACTTTCGTAGAATGTTTATGCTCTTCTCCATCTATTATATAGAGTGTGCATTGTATAGTTAACCTTGTTTTGGGTAGCCATCAATATTCTTCTTAAAATCTATATTTTTGTTGATTTTATGTATTATGATCCTCTTCATCTGTTTACACCCGTAACTCAAATTAGTGTCATCTTTATGATTTTGGTTTATAATATTTTTAATATTTAGGATAAGTTTGTATTTGAGGGAATGTATATTCTAATGTCTTATTTGTTGACAAATTTGACATACCAATATTATATTTTGGTAAATTAATTTCAAGATTCATGTAGAGTTTTTTATTAAGATTAGGTGGTAAAGCATTTATTAAAGTTAATCTTCACACATATAAGTATAAGATAAAACTAGCAATTGCTCCGGAAAGTGCAAAAAGTACGTTGTTATAAGGTGGAGAGGTGAAAATGTAGTATTTCAAAATTTTCTTAGGGATTGGAAAAGCAGTTGTCTAAACGTTTTACCTTTTGGAGGTTTTTCGACAACTTTTTCTGTTTGATTTTTCCCGAAATCCGGTGATGAATGGTTGGATCTGCAGATTTGAGTGGCTAAGTTTGTTTAATCCGAGTGCCCCGAGGGTTTTTCATCACGCTGAATCCATTTATGCATTCAAAAATGCAATTTAAACAACAAAAAATAACGATTTTGTCCAAACTTACATCATCGGATTCTGGCCAAAAAACCCAAAAGGTAGAACATTTAGCCAACGCCATTGGAAAAGTGTGAAATGCGGAATTTGAGAACTTAATGATGCACTTGAAATATAGGTGAGGTAATCTTCAATTTAGTGTTTTTGCTACACATTTGTTGAATAAATGCACTTGAAGACTAGTAAAGTTATCAAAATAAAAGGAAAATGGTAGAGGTGAGAAATTAAACTATATCTAGAGATCGCAACAAATTAAAATTTAAAAAAAAAATCCATACATAAATGTAGACAAGGTAAACTAAGAAAATAAATTTTGTATCAAATTGCATATTGTTGCAATCCAAAATTTGCTTGAAGAAAATTATAAATTTCGGATAATAGTCTTGTGAATGTAGATTTGTTTTTTTTTTGTTTATCTTGCTTGACAACACTTTTGTGTCCCTGTTATGAAATGTTACTAATAACAATGATGGAATAGCCAATGCTAAGTGTTTCAAGCTATGACTTTCTTTTACTTTTCCTTTTTGGACCTTTATCTTGCTTGAGAACACTTTTGCCTCCTTATTATGGAATGTTCCTAATATCAATGATGGAATAGCTAATGCTAAGTGTTTCACACTATGACTTTTTCTTACTTCGTCTTTTTCCACTGCCAAGCTACACATTTTAATACATTGCAAATGTAACCCATTAGAGGATTGGACTACATAAATCTCCTCTAGTTTTTGAGTAGGGAGGGACACATGAAAACAGGGGAAAAAGGCGATCATGTATGACAAGGGGGAACTAAGTTGGTATATCTCATGAGTGTTTTTTTCAACTTTATCAATGTAATTAATTTTGCATAGATTTAAATGATAAAGCTTGGATTCAATAACTTTGAATGATTTTGAAGTATATATTAAGTTGAATGTGTGTTTTTTCATAGTATCCATGAAAATTCAAATCCAAAGGACATTGGTTTCAGATTGCATTATCGAGCACATCTAAACAACTCTCAATACTCTAACCATTACATCAAGTAATACACTTAAATTAGGAAAATGCCTTATGGATAATAAATATCAAATGTTGAAGTACATATATATCTAGGATTAGGTGGGCCTTCGCTACTTGAAATACATTGAAAAGGTTTAAAATGTGAATGACGGGGATACATGTTTTCAAAAAGCCCAAGAAATCATGAAGTTGTGCCAGTTGATACACTTGTTAAGCACCTGATTTGACAACTATATATGGAGATGGAGACTGAAAGAAAGAGATCTCCTACCCCTGTACAAGGATTTTTTATAATTATGTACACAACAAAGATTGAGAGAAAAATAGCCGCTCATGGCATCTTTGAATAATATTACTAAGACAAGGAAGGGATATCTCTTTCTCAAGGTGTTCATTTAACATTGACCATGTCCACACGAACGTCAAACATCAACACTTTTTTACTAGATTTAACGATATTTATAGTCATCACTAACAACTTTTACTAATTTCAACGATATTTATGATCATTTAATAAGTTTAGGCATGTAAACTAATGTTGATGTCTCTCAACTAATTAAATCTCTTACAATTTTATTACTTTGGCTTCCACAATTTATTGTTTTTTAAATAGTGATTTTTTCAATTTACTTATTTATAAGAACACAAATGTAAACTAATGATGTCGTCTATCAACTAATTAAATCTCTTCATTGTTATTGCTTTGGCTTCGACGATTTATTGTTTAAACAGTGAATTTGTCAATCCATTTCTAAGCAATAAATGAGGTTTAATGACGGTTTTTTTAAATGAATAAAATTGTCACGAATCATATTTAAATGACAATTTTAAATTGACACGCATAATAATTTAAAAATTGTCACGAATCATATTTAAATGATAGTTTTAAATTCACGAATCATAATTTAAAAATTGTCACGAATCCTATTTAAATAAATAGATAGTAATTTTTATTTGATGAAATGCCAGTTTTAAAGTTAGTACCATCACAGCTGTCGATTCGAACCAAAATCCTCTTGTCCGGGCGACTTAATTGATAATTACCCTAATCCTTAATTAACGAACGTACGAATTATAAATGAAAAGACAAACGGACAAATGTCATCGAGCAGAGTATTTGCTACACAAATTGTACTTCACTGCTACTCAAATTTTCAAATTCCAATGTTTTCTGAAAATGCTCGATGTCAACATTAACTCATAATAAATCTAATCTAATGTTCACAAAATCTAATCTAGATGTCAGTTCATTCACCAGCAACGTTCTCTTAGTGATTGGTTTATATGCATGATTTGACTAATTCACAGCCGACTATTGATATAGTTTAAATAAATAACACGTATGTACTTTCCACATTCATTTACTGCTAGTTTCAATAGGAAAATTATTTAACACCGGAAAAGGAAAAAAAATTCTTTAAATAGACAGCGGCAGCGGAGGATACATTGATGGTCTAACATCAATGGATATGCGACAATTGAGAGGTCAAATCAGCACGACACTTATCATGTAATAAATATTAAATTTATTTTAATTTATATTTATTTTAAAAAAAAATTAAAAATTGATAATTATAATCTAATAAATATAAAATTTATTTTAACTTATATTTATTTAAAAAAAAATTAAACACTATAATTTTCAAAATG
>SNQJ01S0026564.1:259467-281335 GCA_010110895.2 Picea sitchensis
AAAAATTCTCCCAATATAAAAATATGAACATTTTAAACATATGTTTAGATTTAAAATTTGCATAATAAATACTAATATAAAGTCTATTATTTCATTTTAAAAATAGTTATAATTTTTTTCAAAGGAAAAAAACGTAACTTTTAATAAACGAAATAAAAATTGCATTCTTAATAATACAGAGAGTATCTATTTAGTCTTAAAAAAAAAATTCAACTTCAAGAAGAAGAAAGATGCATAAAAAATGGCCCTTAAGAAGCAGCCTCAAAACAATTGAAATCTACATGAAAAAAATAGCCACCAAACTCGACTAAGAAAAAACTACAGAAGCAGACTAAAAGAAAACCTAGACAGACCAGGCTAGAGTGGCAAGTAAAGCCCTCAAGATCCGGAACCGAAGGGACAACTAGACAAGGATTCATGCAACCACGAAAGAGAAAGTGAGAAACTGCACAACCTAGCCCGACCTCAAAGAACTGACCGAGGTATCAAAATCAACACTGCACGCCCAAAAAGAAAGGACCTCAAAGCTCTGACTCAAACAACGAAAAAGAAGCAGCAACCCCATCATCCACTCCACAAAAAACTAGAGCTTGAGAGGAGTGTAGTGACCCCCTAGCCACCAAGGCCACTGAGAAACCCCTAACAATGCATCAAGCCCGGAACGAACCAGCAGGGATGGATCGGCTAGATCCAACCACAAGAAACTTCAGAAAAACCTCAGCGCACGCAAAAGGTTGTAGCAACAAAAGGTCGGAACCCTGTAGACATCGGATCAGACAACAAAAGACCAAATCTGAATAGAAAACTAGAAGAAAACACTGCAAAGCACCAGATCAAGGACGACACACCCATTGGCAAAGCATCACACCGGAAAAAAAACAAATCCGCACAAGGGAAGCGTGACCACCATTCATCACACTGAGAAAGAAAACAAATCCACCCAAGAGAGAGCGCCACCACTACCAAAAGAGGAAACTCCTACTCGCAACTGAGCCTAAGAAAGAATGAGACCACTGGAAGAGAAGCACCCAGACAAGAGCATGTGGCTAGGCTGCGGCTAGGGAAACCCTAGCTGCAACCCTCCTCCTTGACGCAAAGTGACGGTTCTCCTTTTGTAATCAATAAAAGTAGTTATATTAAAATGTTATAAATTAAATAAACACTTTTCATAAAATTACTTTAATTTCAAAAGTGACTGTAAAGAATTCTTATCTAATTAAAAAAAAAACAATGATACAAATGAAATTCGAGGTTCATTTCTTATAATTTGTGTATACAGTGCATACTTCTAAAATTATTAATGTAATTTGATATTTACATTGATTTTTAATGGAATTAAATCCATTTTATGAGAACGAAATTTCACAGGCAAATTGCTTGGTATTGGGTGATTTACACAACAATTACTAACAACATCACATCACATATCATTTATTTCGTTTTCAAATTGGTTTTTGTCACAAAGAACAAAGGGAGGGAGTAAAGTTTTAAATTAGGAAGTGTAAGGTCTCCCATTACACCCTCCGAGCACACACGCTCCTTGGGCAGATTCAACGATGGAACAAACAAAGAGCACAAGGAGGGAGTAACCAGTTGGGAAAACAAAGACATTTGGGTGTGAGTAAGAGCATCTTGGACACACAATGGTGACGTGCGACACTAAGGGGGGCATAGACCTTACTTTTCTTAGAACAAATTACGAAGAATTGGGTTGTGTTTGGGTAAGGGCGAGACAAATTAGGAGCATGCCCAAGGAGTGGACTTGTTTTCCCTTGGCAACATGGGCACACCAAAGAGGTTAAACGACTCCATCAGAACACCCACGAGGAGTCACGATGATCGGCATGAGAGAACACAAGGCAAGGGGGGAGCGGGTCCAAGAGACATATCAGTTGATGGGCGTGTAGGCTTGGATGGGTGCACCTAGTCCACAGAGGGGTGCCACAGATCATTTGAGTGTGGGTTCGCGAAGGGGCGTGACATACCCAAAATACATGATGTTTCGCACAAGTGACCCTTGGAGTTCTTATAAGAGAAAGTACACAAGACCAAAGCAAGAAATGGATGATTGCAAAGAGATTTGGAGAACAATTCTGAGGCAACGAACTGAGTTAGAGTTTCCAAGATGGAAGACAAGTAGCCAAGAGTGGGACACTCTGGGAGGTTTTGGGGAAGTCTAGAAATGCAGGTCTATTGGAGGCATGTACAAGGCAGAACCAAAATTTGTGTTAGCTTGGTGAAACTCTACGGAAACGAAGGGACAACAAGTTTGTTTTTGTGGGCACCTCTTAGGTGCACCACAAGAGGTTGCGAAGATTGTTGCGATAGAAAGTCTTAGTGTGACAAATATGTGTATGAGTGTTTTGGTAAGATGAGGCGGGTCATTTGACTCTGCCCAAGTTGTAAACCGAGCCAATAGTGCTCTTATTGCAATTGTTTCATAATAACAAAGACTTAACCGAGTTTTAGGCAAGGTTCATGCCGCCCGTACTATTTATGTGTTTGTCTTTCATTTGTTCCATAGTTGTTCTCTTGGTTTCTCATGTTCATGAAT
This sequence comes from Picea sitchensis, assembly GCA_010110895.2. Taxonomy (NCBI): domain Eukaryota; kingdom Viridiplantae; phylum Streptophyta; class Pinopsida; order Pinales; family Pinaceae; genus Picea; species Picea sitchensis. The sequence goes on from SNQJ01S0026564.1 coordinate 262,022, forward strand.
GTATGCTTATAAATGACTAAGTGTTCAACTATTAACAATTGTCTAAGTATACAAGAGTTGCATTAGAGTAGGAGTGTGACTCGTCGATAGCCTGAAACGAAGTATGGGTATGCTTTAGAGGTGAAGAGGTGTAGTCTAGACGAAGTATCCTTAGTGTTGCCAAGCAACCAAATGAGAAAAGTTACGGTTTCACACACCCTCAAGAGATGCATGATCGTAAGGTACATTGTGGGACGTGACATGAAGGAACTAGCTTTCTTTTCAATGAAGGATGGGAGGAACTAGCTTTTTAAAACCATTGCAACAAAGCTCTTGCCTCCTAGAACCTAGAAATATGCATATTTGTTGCACTGGTTAAGCAAGTTAGCCACACCTTGAACCTTCAACAATGTAGTCTAAATGTTCTAGGTTTTTATCCTTTCCAAGACACTTTTTTCAACAAGTTTTGTCCAAAATTCCACTAGAAATTTAGAAAATTGAAAATTGTATATTTTAGTGGTTGAGGTTATATAGTTTGGGGTTTTCAAGAGTGTTGAATGGATTTATGCATTCAAAAACGTGATTTAAGTAATGTAAAGTTATGATTTAGCCAACCATTATGTTGTTGAATTCCCATAATAGTTGCCGAAAAAAAAAAAAAAAATAGAACCTTTAAATTATGCCATATTTTAATGTTCCCCTTAACCTTACTCCTGTTAATTTTAAGAGTTCCTTGAAACATAGAAGAACAAAACTATTACTTAAGACACTTGTTATCATGCAGAGAGTCACCCTGATTACGTCGAGAGGCTTATACCTATTGGAAATGAGCACATTTAATAGGTTTTTAGTGCTTAATAGGTTTTCTATGGACGGAATTTAATATGGCTAGAATATTCTTGGTTGTCACAATAAATGAATGGCTATGATTTCAACCATTAATTTCCTTACTTTTATAAAACCATACGTTTATGTGTTTACTTTTTCACATTTACTTAATCATATTTAAAAATTACTATGTTCTTTTCACATTTACTTAATCATATTTAAAAATTACTATGTTCCATGGCTTATTACCACCTCTGGATAATTAGTAAAAATTAAAATATTAACACATAGTGGTATGGACTACCAGAGGGAGCGCCATGGATAGGACTACCGAATGCCACGTATTGGCGTTTCCCTTTATGTTGGCAGGTTGGCGGACGTTTTATTTTATGGTCTCCGGGCATTCCACTTTTAACGAGCAATGCACTTTTTCGATTCACCGGCTCAGTTTCAATCAACACTACTGATATTTTTGTTTCTATCTATGCTACGTAGGCAACCCTGTTTCTATCTATGCTACGTAGGCAACCCTCCAACTACTGATCTTTTCATTTTTCTCTATGCTACGCAGGCCACCTTCCAATTGCAACCTATGTTCAAGCAATCCATTACGAATGTTCAGCAAGATGACTTCGGTCTTGAAAACAACATAGCACACGTTGGCCTGGAGCACAATTTCAAAGATGTTACCTGGTATTCTGCTCAACTAAATGTAATTTATAAAGTGGACGATCGAGTGCTTGTATATACATACAGGAATGGAGTAAATGATTTCATATTGTTGCACTCTACTTTTTCTCCTCTCCTACACAGTGCCAAGAGAGCGGATAAGAGAATCCAACATGCATTCTCATATTAATATGCATATCATCTTAGGGAGTTTATTAAATTCTCTATTATTAATCTCTATTAATTGGTTAACCAATTAATGTTCTATTTTTTTAGAGGAATTTGAACAAAGCCATGAAAAACAACAATATTTAGTTACTTGGATATCCAGTGATCCGGTACCACAATAACATGCAAGTCGTTGGATAGTGTCTCAATAGACTCGAGGACGGACTATAGAAAACATGTTGATGGTTTAGGGTTAGAAGTTTGGTTTCTTAACGTTCTCTAGATTGTGATTTCTTGCTTGAAAAAAAATATTCTATCTCATATATACTTTTAATGCTTTCTTGGTTTTACAACTTCTAGGAAGAATACATTACTTACCAAATAATTATTTACAAAACACTATATAAAAAGTTACTAAATAAATAAACAAATATATTATTAAAATTATAAATAGAGTACATCTAAAATCCTAATTTTAATCTGAAATTTTAACCTTAATCTTAATCTAAAACTCTAACTGTAATCTTAATATAAAACTTTAATCATAATTCTAATTCTAATTTTAATATAAAATTTTAACTTTAATGTGAAACTTACATATTTATTATAAAAATGATTAATATGATTTTTTGAAACATATCAACCACCTTTATAATGTGATTATGCTAATAACTAGTCCAACAATAAAGCAATAAAGGATGTTTTCAAAGCGAACATAATTGACAGAAAGTTGCCAAACAACATGGTAAAAGGACGATGTACACCCACTCAACTTAACGCGAAGATATCGATGGGGTCAGCCGAATTGATTTCCACGTTAAGCTTAGGCAGAATTGATTTCTACGTTAAGCTTAGGAAGATATGAGCAGGAAAAACCATTAAGTGTATAATTATTTTTAATCATTTCACACATTTTATCAATCAAATTTCAGAAGAATGAGTTTTGAAAAAACAAATTTAAATAAAATTAAAAGATCAAATAATAAATTAATATGAAATTAAGTTACAAACTCATTGTTATATATTTTTCATGCATGGAAAATATAATAAATTAATATGAAGTTAAAGGTTCATTGTTATATGCAACTTCATGTTTGAGTGGGTCTAATGGTTAAGAATATATGTTTCTTCTTAAAAGATCATAAGTTCAAATCCAAAGAAATAAGGTATATATACCTTAATAGACTTTATCACTTAGTAAGGAGGTATTTCTATTCAAATCCAAAAAGATAAAGTATATATACCCTAATAGACTTTATCACTTAATATTTCCGTCCTGTGAAAAGTTTAACTTTAGTTAAATTGACATCACTCGTGTGAAGGGTTTAGCTTTAGTTAAATTGACAGCAGGTCTCCTGTATTTAAATATGAATTTGGCACATACGAAATATGCAATGGAAGAAATAAAAGGAGAACGTGGTGAAGTTGATAGTTAGCAGTAGAAGAATTTAACCAGGAGAATAAGAGTAAGAATTTAGAAGAGGATGGAGGACCTGTATCGTCGCTCAATGGAAACCTTCGAGATATTCAAGAAGCAAGCACTTCTCCATGACGCCTCGCAGAGGTTCGATAAGCGAGCCCTCCTTCAAATCCACGATGATTTCGGCCGTCAGCGAAGGGAGGACGAAGCAAAAGGCATTTTTAAGATACGAACGTCCTTCACGGACCCTAGTGGCAGCGGGGGCGGGGTTTGTTCGGTTCCGCTTGAAAATCTGAACCCCATTTCCTTCAACGAGTTGAAGGTCGGGGAAGTCCACCGCGGCCGGGTGGTTTATGGGACGCTGTGCGCGGATCCCGACAGGATATGCAGTATCATGACTTTGCTTGAGGACTGTAATGGCCTCGCCGTCAGGTTGGCAATCTACAACGCCGCTCCCTCCGAGGAGGACATCAGGAGGCATTACCTCAGGGGTGCTAAGGTGGCTGTCAAGGAGCCTTATTATAATATTGCCAACGACGGTGGCCTCACTATCCGCGTAGACAACCCCGCCAATGTTGTGAACCTCGTGACCCAGACGGGGAAGCCGACGGAGAGCCTGTTGCAACTGGATGTGGAGGAAGTGAGAAAAGAAGGCAACAGATACTTCAGAGAACAAAAGTGGGACGCAGCAGCCGAGCATTATACGAAATGCATCGACGCCGCTCTGCTTCAGCGCAAGAAGAGGTGCTCTAATGACAATAATAATATCAATACTTGCCTCCTCCACGCGTATTCCAACCGGGCGGAGACAAGGCTGCAGGTGGAGGAATTTGAGCTGGCGCTGGAGGATTCCGACAAGACCCTTCGGATGGATTCCGGCAATCTCATAGCGCTCTATAGGAAAGGCCGCGCTCTGGTCGGGCTGAGGCAGTATGCGGCGGCATGTGAATGTTTGGATAAAGTCGCCAAGACCAGCCCCGTGCATAAGGAAATACAAGATGCCCTTCAACAGGCCAAGACTTTGTATGCCCAGAGCCTGAATGGAAAGTATGACATCTCGAACTACCTGCTCGGACGCGCATCATCTCCTCCGAGAGTCGCCGATTTCGTGGGTTATGTGGAGATCAAGATGACCGAAGACGGCCGCGGCCGAGGACTCTACGCCACCAAAGATATAAGGACCGGGCAGCTCTTGCTGGTAAGCAACGCTGTCGCAGTTGCTTATGAGGGCGCCTTTAACACCAGGTTTCATGTGGACAACAGGTGTAAAGTTAATACCGCGTCTCAAGAAGATCTTGTGGCCGCGGTCATCTGTGCTGCCAGGAAATCGCAACGATTGCTCCGCCAACTTTATAGTTTACTCTATTCCTCTACGCCTGGCAGCCTGGATGTTCCGGCCATAGATCTGTTTAAGACGGAGGACCAAATGTCTGCGGGCCAAAAGGTACAAAATGAAAATTTGGGGGTGGACGTTAACCGAATTCGGGATATTATAAGACTGAACTCATTCGGTGAAGGCATAGGGAGCTTTGTTGCAAAATCTAAAATATATGAAGCCGGACTCGGTCTGCGAGGACAGAAATATGTCGGACTCTGGTTGTTGCCGTCCTTCATTAACCATTCCTGCTTGCCGAACTCGAGCTGGCTTGATTTAGGGAGTGCCATGTTTATTCATGCTTCCAAACCCATCGAGAGAGGAGAAGAGATCACCGTTACTTATTTTGATGCACTCGTTCCCTTGCTACAGCGCCAAGCCATGTGCAAGAACTGGTGTTTCAAGTGCAACTGTAGGAGATGCATTCTCGAACACTCTTTCAGGACATCCCTGGAGACTATGATTACACTTTTTGAGAAATTGCATGAAAATGCAAACAAATTGATGGCTGGAAGGTCTTGTCCACATTCGTCCGATGTGGTTCTTCGGGAACGCGCAGAATTTTCTAGGCTTTTTACAGAGACAGAGGAGATCATCCGGAGTTCCCACGTGTTAAAAACGGAACAAGAGAAGCGCTGGATTCGTTCATTTTTTTTGTGTGCATACGTCCTATTCACAATGTTGAACGGCTGCTTTCTTTCTGGGCAGAAACTTATGGAGGCCGTTCAAAGTACTGTGCCCTGTGATATTCGAAATCTGGACATAGCAGGCAGCCAGTTGAAATATTTCCGGGGTTGGATGGCGGATGAAGATGAAGCATTTATACATGCACCACACCAGGCAAGGGAGGCAGACACAGTGAATATGTTCTCAAAGCGCTCGTCCTCGTGTCTTTAGAGTGACTCGTATTTTGATAATAGTATACCACCCATTGCCTTCATAATGGGATTATTTTCGATTAGGAAGATTTAGGGCAGAGGCATATTTTGTTTGAACTTCAAAGTATTTTGTCTTAACTTTGTAGTATTTGACTGACTTATATTATTTTGATATGCATACTGTACTTGACAAAGATTAATGGAGCGTTTTTGTTGATATGAATATGGAAGTTGCATAATGTTAAAAATGTGGGTTTGAATAATAATGTTGAATACAAATTAGAATGGCTTTGGAGTGTTGTTTTTAGTTGATATTGATACTGCTTTGTTATGGGAATTGGTGACTAATGTTTTATTGGATATGGATATTAAAATGATTAATTTACATTAAATGTGATTGAATTGTATTTTGGCTTTCGTATCAATATATTCACTAAATTTTAATTATCAATTAAATCTAGTATATTACATTTCACTTTTCTTTAATATTGTTTATTTAAATGTTTGAAATTTTGAAATTTAATATATTATATCTTATTTTTCTTTAATACACAAATTATTTTGAAATTTAATATATTGTATTTCACTTTTCTTTAATATTGTTCATTTATGTTTGAAATTTAATTTTAATTTTTATAATTGATTTATGTTTGAAATTTAATTTTAATTTTTATAATTGATAGATTTAAGAGATAAAGAATCCTCACATTAAACTTACTATATGATTAGTTATAAAAAAATTATCTTTCAAAATTTTTGTAGTTTTTCAAAATTATTATGGGTGTCATTAGTTTAGAAAGGTGGAAAATGGTCATAGACTTATATAAACCACTTTTATAAAATAGTTGTTGCTAATTTATGATAGACATGCCTTAATGTATCAATACATAATTAATGTAATATATAATAATAATAATAATAATGTAATGAAGTATATAAATTAATAGTCTATTAATGTGTTATCCTAATATATTGCATTAATGTAATATCTAATAATAATATGTAAATGTAATGTATAAACTAAAGTGTAATACATTAATTTGTATTGTAACTTATTAATTGATTGCTATATTAATAATGTAATGTAATAATTAATTAATACATCAATTCATTATTAATAAATTAATAAAGTAATATATTAATAATAAATTAATAAAGTAATAATATATTGATTTTAATGTATTTAGTAAAACATTATTAAAGTATTAATACATTAATGTATAATGTAACATATTAAAGTATCAATACATTAATAATGTAATGTATTAATTAATTAAGACATTCATACATTATTAATTAATACATCAATAAAGTAATATCTTAATAAATACATTATTAAAGTAGTAATATATTATTAAACTATTGATACATTAATATATTTATTGAAAATGACTATGGTTGTCCATGATCATGGTTTGTTATGGTTCCAATTACATTAATACATTAATGATCATGGTTTGTTATGGTCTCAATTACATTAATACATTAATGATCATGGTTTTTTATGATCCCAATTATATTAATACATTAATGTAATATTAATGTATATAATGCACAATAGTTAGCATCCATTGGAGAGTAAGAGGAGGAAACCCTAGCTCTACGCCTATGCGAGCTTTTGCATGATTGAATCAGGATCTGCCGTAGTAACACACCAGCACACGCAAATACCAGCTCTGACCCGTCAGTATGAACGTCGAAGAGGGGGGGAAACCCCCCTCGTATAGCAACATCACAGCCAACGATAGATCGGGAACAAGGGCAAAAAGGTCGGCGTTTGAGCTGCCACAACAGATCCTTGAACAACTCCTCGCCAGAGAACAGGGGTTCAGCAAGGAAATGGAGACGGAGGCCAGCACTTCCCATCCAAAAGCACCTCGCAGATGGGAGCCCGACAAATGCATCCCGCAAATGGAAAAATCTCCATGATACATTATAAGCTCAACAAGGGTAGGGGAATACACCCAGTTTATGCAAAAACATGCCCTCATCGGCAAATTTCTGGGACTCTGCCAATCCGAAAGGGATTTGAACAAATTGATCAAACACTGGTGGAACCCTAAGGGTGACTATAAAGTTCAGCTCAGCTCCAAACGCTTCTTCACAATCATATTATATAACCCAGAGGACAGAGATCGCATCTTTGAGAACTACCCATACTTCTACAACTCGACAGGGATATTCTTAAGATTATGGACATAGCGCTTCAGCGCGGACAAGGAGGACTTCACAATGGCACCTGTCTGGATCCGCCTCTATTCCCTTTCGCAGGAGTTTTGGTTGGAGGAGATTCTCATGGGAATAGGCAACACAATCGACCAATATGTCAAAGCCTCCGAAGCCACAAGGTAGTGGAAATACACCTCATACGCCCGAATACGTGTTTACATGAACATAGCTAAGGCTTTACCAGGGGCAGTAACGCTGGAGTATCAGGATGAAGACTGGTCACAAACCCTCGACTATGAACACATCCCTTTCAGGTGCAGAAAATGCCATGAACATGGCCAACTGTCCAGGTCTGCCCACTCAATAAGCAAGATTCCAAAGCCAGTGAAAACTTGCAGAAAGACTGTTTCACCACAGTCCAGACCAGGAAGAAAAATCCTCCCAGAAGGAAAATACTTGACCCCAAACCTAAGATCTTGACCAGGAATGCATACGATATACTGAGCCAGCTACCAGAGGATGAGGAAATCCAAGATCCACCCGAAGGATTGTAGAAGGACAAAGACCAGAACCTCACACCCTCCTCCTCTGGCCCAAATAAAGAGATCCACACAGACAAATTAGGAGATGGAGATGGAGACACCCTAATGCAAGTGGACGCCCAAAACTTAGCAAGTATTGACCTTGAAAAAATTGAGGAAGCTCTCAATCAGAAGGATTTGCAAGCCCTCCCCGAAGAGCAACTCAGAAAGGTACACAAGGTCTTTCTAGATTCAACAGCAGAATCCACATCACGCTTAGGCATAGCCACAGAATCAGGCTCAGGCTAAAAAAAAATACCACGCGAGAACAAAAGGAGGGGACGAAAACCAGTACATCAACTAATCAAAGAAGCCGACAATCTCATGATCAACTCAGGTCATATACATAAGCTCTCGGAGGGATACCTCTAGCCACACCCACCCTCATAATGATGAAGATCATCACTTAGAACATTAGAGGACTCAACGACAGATCCAAGCAAAGGACTCTCAGGGACTGCATCAAAGCTGAAAGCCCATATATTCTAATGTTACAAGAAACGAAATGTGCAGGAATGGAAGCCGAAACCATCTTTCAACGCATATGGAAAGGTTGCAACTCCATCCAAATAGAGTCCTCGGGAGCCTCAGGAGGTCTGGCCATACTATGGAACCCAAGCAAAACCACTCTTAGTGGACCCTTTTCCACTATAGGCACCTTATCATCGCACTTTGAAATCACAGGCTCGAATCAAGAGGGAACCATCACCAATGTCGATGGACCCCAAGCGCAACAGGAAAAAATCAAATTCATGGAAAGGTTGGCTCAGGTAAAATCTTTGGCAACCACACCTAACTGGATCATAGGGGGTGACTTCAACATGATCATTTCACTGGAGGAGAAAACAGGCGGGAGCAATATTTTAGAGCAAGATAGTGGTAAGTTCAAAACTCTTCCTGAGCAGCTAAAGTTAGTAGACATAGAGAACAACAATGGCACCTTCACGTGGTCCAACCGCAGGTCCGGAAACCAACACGTACCCTGCCGATTGGATCGCTTTCTCGTGGCAGAGGAATTGATTGAAAGAGACCTCTGCATGGAAAGCCTTATTCTCCCCAAAGCTGGATCTAACCACTAGCCAATAGCCCTTCAGTTGGCAATAGAGGCAACACCTAAATTTAAACCATTCCGGTTTGAGAAATTTTGGCTCACACACCCAGATTTCCAACAGCTCGCAAAACTTGGTGGGCTCAAGCTGAAGTAGACCATGGCACCAAAATGTACAGATTCCAACAAAGGCTCAAAAATTTCAACCAACTGCTAAAACACTGGAACATAAACACTTTTGGCAACATATTCCAAAGCATTAAGGACACATAGAACTAGCTGGTTGAAATACAAAGAACCTTTATCTCAGGGACTCGAACTACTGAGCTCATGAAGGAGGAGGAGGAACTGCAAGTGTCGCTGGAGGAAAGAAGACAACAAAAGGAGATACTATGGAGGCAGAAATCCAGGGTGCAATGGCTCAAGGAGGGGGAAAAGAACACAAAATTCTTCCATAGAACCATGATACACCGACGACACATCAACCGAATAACCCATCTGGAAAATGAACAGGGTAACCTGATCAGAGAACACACCCAAATCGAAGAGGAGCTCAACAGGTACTACCAGAACCTCCTTATGGAAACTAAGGCGAACAGAAATGAAGCCATCACTCGAGTCACCAGTCACATACCCTCACTGGTAACCCCTGAACAGAACACGGCTCTCATGAGGCAAATCACTCAGGAGTAAGTGGACCAAGCAGCAAAAGTTATGCCCCAAGGAAAAGCTCCAGGCCTAGATGGCTTCACTACTGACTTTTTCCATCACTGATGGGACATAGTAAGGAAGGAAGTCTCGGAGGTCGTAGAGGAATCACGAATGTCGGGCCAAGTTCTCCAGGCTCTCAACGCAACCTTCCTCACTCTCATTCCAAAGGAGGAAAGAGTCACAAATCCCAAACAGTTCAGGCCCATTGCCTTATGTAATGTAATTTACAATATCATTACAAAGGTGATCGCAAATCGCCTCAAGCCAATACTTCCCTATGTCATTTCCAGGGAACAAGCTGGCTACGTAGAAGGAAGACAAATTATGGATAGCATCATTCTAGCTCATGAGGTGATCGACTCTCTCAAATCAACAAAAACTCCAGGTATGTTAATCAAACTTGATCTCTCAAAAGCTTTTGATAAAGCCAGCTGGCAATACCTTAGAGCCATCTTAAATTCTTTTGGTTTTGACCAAAATTGGGTAAATTGGATTTTGAACCTCACCTCTTCGGCCTTCTTCTCTATCCTTATCAATGGAGTCTCTTCCCGACCCTTTTCGCCCTCCAGAGCTATTAGGCAAGGGGACCCATTATCGCCCTTCCTTTTTGTACTCATGGCGAAAGGCTTGGGCCGCTACATCAAATCATCGGTTCTAGAAGGCTCCCTCAAAGGCTTACCCTTACATAACATTTAGCCAGCTCCCTCACACAGTGAATTTGTTGATGACACCCTTCTAATGAACTCCCCCACTGCTCACGAAGCCAAGAAGCTCAACTCCATCCTCTTGGATTTTACAGAAGCCTCAGGCATGACGTTGAACCTAGACAAATCTAAGCTCTTCTTCTTCAACACTCCAGCTACGGTTCAATCACATATCTCCAAACTCCTGGGCATCCCCAAGAGCTCCCTTCCGTCCAACTACCTAGGCATTCCTCTAACAGGAGCACTAGCCAAATCCATCTCCTGGGGCAGCCTCCTCCTCTCTATCTCGAATAGGCTGGCCAACTGGACCTTCAGACCACTAAATATCGCAACCAGACTGGTCCTGCTAAAATCGGTCGTACATACCTTACCCACTTATCTCTTTACCGCCCTAGCAGCACCCAAGCAAATCATCAAAGCTATAAAAAACCTCCATATAAATTTCCTTTGGCAAGGCCTACAGCCCAACAAGAAATGGGCATTGGTAGGCTGGGATAAGGTATGCACACCAAAAAGCATGGGCGGCCTTGGACTCCAAGACCCAAGGAAGATCAACCAGATAATGGGAGCCAAGATGTGGTGGAGATGGATGAAAACACCAGATGGCTTATGGGCGCAAATCTGGAAAAACAAATACGCTCCCTCCATGCAGACTGATCAACTGATCAGGCACAATGTCCAAATACAGGGCTCAAACATTTGGAACACAGCCTGGCAAAACAAAGACCTAATATAGAAGCATGCATTTTGGGAGATCCTCAATGGAGGAAGTGCATTGTTTTGGCAAGACTCATGGCAACAACTTAAACCTCTAAATGATCTGGCAGAGCTAAGACCCCTCCAACAAGCTCTTAATCAAGATCCTCCACTCAAGGTAAAAGATCTATGGAAACCCCTCGAACCAAGACAACAGTGGAGACAGTGGAAGACCTCCATCCAGGAATTAAGAGTCCCAGGCGACTTAAATCTGTCAGCCTGGCACCACCATGTAAGACACAGGAAAATCCCTAATAGAGAAGGCCCAGACATCCTCAGATGGGGACACTCCACAACTGGTAATTTTTCGGTCAACGAAGCCTACTACTTACAAGGCAATTACCACAATTAGGAAATGAACAACATTTGGAACAAAATCTGACACAAGGCACTATGGCCAAAGGTTTCCACCTTCCTCTGGTTAATTGTCCATAACAGAATTCTAACATGGGATAATCTCAGGAGAAGAGGCTTCATTGGACCCTCAATTTGCGTCTTATGTCAACACCAAGAGGAGACCAAAGAACATCTTTTCAATGGTTGTCATTATAGCCAATCTATCTGGGGCCAGGAAGCTCAAATAATGCGTAGATCCAACCAAAATAGAAGCAGCATTAGAGATACTATTGAAAACTGGGACTCAATCGCTTACAACAACCCCATCCTGAACTACATCTGGCAACTCCTCCCAGGGTTATCCTCTGGAAAATATGGAAGGAGCGAAACAAACGCATATTCCACTCCACAGAATCCACTCTAGATTTAACTTGGGGAAAAATTTCCATGCTCATCAAGGAAACAGTTAGAAGCAAGAACTGGGAACCAAAGGACAAGGAATGTAACCAGGAGGAACTATGTATTCTACAAAGGTGGCATCTCAGATTAATTGACTCGTTGGTAATTAGAGAACCTAAGCACCAAAACATCAGTCCAACCACCTGGACCCCTCCTCCAACGGGATTCATAAAGATTAACTTTGACGGAGCTTCAAAAGGAAACCCAGGACCGACTGACTATGGAGCTGTAGTCAGGAACCCCAAAGGGGAAATTCTAACCCTAACAGCAGGGTATCTGGGGGAGACCACAAACAATGCAGTGGAACTAATCAGCCTACTGCAAGGTCTTCGAATCGCAGTAGCCCTACAGAGTCGTAGGATCATCTTGGAGGGTGATTCACAAATAGTTATCCAGCTGATCACTAAAATCCTCCATGGGGAAAGCCCACAGAAAATCTCTCCCAGCTGGTGACTCTCGGGGATGCTCGAGGACTTCAAAAGCCTCCTTAGGGCCAACCTCAGCATAACCCCTTCTCATGTAAAGAGAGGGGAAAACAGAGTGGCCGATTGCCTGGCAAATGAAGGAGTTTCCAGGGAACTCGAACAGATATACTGGGAAGCACGCAGCTCTGAAGCCTCAGACATATCAAAGCAATGTCAAACTCTCGCCAGCAAGGATTTCCAACCCCCGGATGGGGTGCTAAGCGGAGCAGGGTGGGCACGTGAAATAGCGCCAGGAGGGGCATTAATGGTGGCCAACCGCCCTCATATCCCCGCTAGTTATGAGGGGCTTCAATTCAGTCGACCTCCACCTTTTGACAAGGCCTCTCACTTGCGCGAGCAGACCGGACAACCAGAGCATTAAGCCCGCGGCCTTAATGGCTACAACCACCATTTTCGCCCTTATCAACCTTCTCAGTGGCTTTGGGATGCATTGGAAGCTTACCGAGCCGAGCAAGAACAACAACGCAGAGGAAGTCTGACTCTTATCCTTGTTCTCACCATGCCACGAGCAAGAGGAATACCCCGTAGAGGCACATGGTGGTACGCGGCCGACTCACGGCGGAAAAGGCACAAGAAGTTCGAGCGAGCTCTGGTTCTTATCAAGCAAAAGAGACCCAGGGAGCCCAAAGAAGCAGACTCGCCTCCCATAACATATGTTGAGGAAATACCTTCGGCGGAACTCCCCCACGATTTTTCTGAAAGTCGCATGTACACGGTTCTGGACAATTGGAACCCCCCTGCATGTTTTGGAGTAGAAGCACTACCTCCCCACCCGCGAGAAGCACACGGTCCCAGCGACGCTCCCATTGATGAATTCGCCACCTGTTTGGTAGAGGAAGAGCTGTTGGAAGACAACGAGGAATTGAAGCCGTAGTGAATGCAGCGTGCACGCTAGGAGGAGAACGATGAACAAAAGTCGCCACCACTTCTTCACCCGGAGCCCCTGAACCTGATTTTTGAGGTCCGCAGCATGGTGGACGACCAAATATTCAGAGTTGTTCGTATTAACCAATGCCTGGATATGTTGTACACTGCCTACTCCATCGCCACCCCACGGCGACAATGCCCCACCTACGCTCAACTCTATTCCATTCTAGTCAGATGCAGCAAGGAGACAGACGACTGCGAGGACACCGGTTAATAGGTTCTCCTGTTCAACATTGTTCAAAACTCTTTCTCTTTTGATGATTATTAGAGATGTAGCTCCTCTAACTCATAGCCATGGTAGCGATATCATATGCATTATCAAACTACTGTTGAAACTGGCCATGCACCATGGTTTCCTCCGGGCAGGGTGGCAATACAATGTTTTGAATTTGCATGCTAATTCGGACTGGCCAACTGTCTCGGTTTCCTTCACAGGCGAGACAGTTGGCACCTCCATGTCATGGTGTAATTTTGAAGTATTAATATAATAGGATCTGCTTTTATTTTAAAAAAAAATGTATATAATTTATTAATATGAATTAATTAATATATCAATACATTTTTAATAAATACATTAGTAAAGTATTGATACAATAAAACATTAGTAAAGTCTTAATACAATGATAAAGTAACACATAAATATAAATGCATCATATATATATAATGAATTAAATGCAACATGTTTATGTTGGATAAGAGGTAATTAAAAAATAAACATAAATATAAACACATCATATATATAATGAATCAAATGTAACATATAAAAAAATGAATTTAAGGCATCATAAACTCATTGTTGCATTGGAATAGGTTTGTCACATTTTGACAGTGCATTATGTTCATCACATTGCAATGTCGGGAAATGGTCGTCTCATTGCAATATTGGGCTATGTTTGTCACAAAGAGACATCGGCTTGCGTACATCACATTGTGACAATGGGTTATGTTTGACACATTGTGACATTTCAAAATGTTTCTCACATTATGAAGTTAGGATATTTGCATCACATTGTGACGTTTCGAAATGTTTCTCACATTATGAAGTTAGGATATTTGCATCACATTGCGACGATGGGGCAATGTTCATCGCATTGCGACAATGAGACTAAGTTTGTCACATTGCGACGGTATGGCTATGTTCAACACATTGTGACAACGGGTCTATGTTCGTAACATTGTGACGACAAGTTATGTTCGTCACATTGTGATGTTACTATGTTTGTTAGAACGTGACACTACCATGTTCATCACATTGTGACATTATGGTTATGTTCCTCACATTACGATGACAGGGCTATTTTCGTCACATTGCGACGAAAAGACAATGTTTATCACATAGCGACGATGAGGCTATGTTCATCACATTGTGAGAATATGGATATGTTCATCACAATGTGACGACGGGGCTATGTTCATCACATTGTGATGATAGGGAAATGTTCATCACACTGTGACATACCTATGTTTGTCATGTGATGCTACCATGTTCATCAGATTGCGACAATATGGCTATGGTCGTCACATTGCGACGACAGGGCTATGTTCTTCACATTGCAACGTTACTATGTTTGTTATATTGTGACGCTACTATGTTCATCACATTGCAACATTACTATGTTCCTCATGTTGCAACTGTTGAATTTTCGTCATAAGTAGTTAATTAAATTAGTGTTCTTTTAATAAACCATTAGCGCAATAACTACATATAAATGATCACTAAAAGAATGACATTGACAACATACACAAGATTTACTCTGGGAAAACCCAGCAAACGTCCTTAATATAGACTCACCAACCAAGAACAATGCATCTCTCCAAGAGATAATTAACAAAGAAAAAGATCCTCCTCTAACTCTTGACTAGGGAAGAGTAGCGCACCACTTAACCAAGAGATACCCAAGAGATAAACCAAAAACTTCCACAACGTCACGTCCTAGTTGCAGCAACTTCTCCCTCTAAGACTTGCGCACTTCCTCTTCTTAGCTGTAGAGCTAGTGTGTGTATACAAATAAGGCGTTGACCTCCTTTATAAATAGTAGTATGGCCAGCCTAAAATTAGGTCTGGGTCAACCTGTCACTTTACCGTTTTATTTTTTATTTTACTTGTCTAAGCACAATAGGGTCGTCTTTTACAAAGGCACAATAGGGTCGTCTTAACAAATATAATATAATGCCTGTCAAAAATTTAATTGATGGGTAAAAATGCATGTCAAATTTATACGCTGCTCTAAGCCAATTGAAATTGAAGGATAAGAGAAAAACTAAAAACACTCCATGGAAACCCGGGAGAACAAACAAATTGACTCTGATCGTACAAATGTCAGGAAATAAGTCATTGGTAAACGCAATGTAATGTTGCCATGAAGTCTTGGCTTACGAAAGAGGGGTTAGCTAACCAACATGTGGGAGTTTGGGTTCATCCATGGTTAGTTGAAAAAATATCTATAGTCTAATTAACCTATGGAATAGGTTAAAGGGACAATAATTTGTCCCTTTTCAAACTATCGTTAGATCATTGATTCCAACTACCCCTACATTCTCTGCAGTCTGTCCACCAAACCGCGTGAAAGTGACATAAACATCCTTTAAAACCTGACAAGATCTCATGGAGTATGAAACCTCATAAGAGATGCGATGATGTATCATTTAATTGTGCATCTATCAACCACATTCTCTCCACCCCCATTCTTGAATTTAAAAAAAACAAACATATACATCTTCCTTGGGCTCCCTATTTTGTTATGGAATATTATTGGAGTGAAACCGATTGGATTGAGTCATTGTTAATGCATTGGAGCTGACTAAAAACATGGAAATTCTTTGGCTAGCTCCTTGTGAGTTTCTAATTCTTTGTGAGAAAAACTAGTATATGTGATAAAGAGTTTACTAGGGATACTATTCATTTAGGGCAACATTCTTTGAATTTATGCCATCTATGAATGTAGAATAAAATCTCTTGAATGTTCAATAAGGCTTTTATTTGAAAAAGAGTAAATGGTAAAATTGTGTCTATTCAATTAACTATAACATGTTGAATCCTATCCATTTAACTATAACACATTGAATCCTATTGGATACTTTACTAGGATATATCATTAATAGATCTAAGATTTTTTTTGAAAAAAGTTTGTAACAAGTTTAGTTGATCCAAACCCATTGAGAGCATTGAAAAAGGTAAATTTCGGTAAGACATGGAAAAGGAAGAATGAATATTCCTATTGTAGGTAAAAGTTAAAAACTGAATATACAAAAGAAATTACCTAATACACACCTACACAGCTAAAATTAAAAACCGAGAAAGAACAATCTCAATAATAGTGAGGGCACAAGGGCACATCACAAGTGAGTCTACGCTCACACAATCTATATGTTAATTTGATAAATTTCTTACAATTATATAGGCTAGCATAGCCCCTAACAGTCTCCTGAATAAGTGGATCTGAAAACCACTTCAACACAAATCTTGCGTACAGTTTTAACCATTTGCTAACTATGGCATTTCGTCATTATTATCTAACACTCCCCCTTAATGGAGAAATGGATTTAATACAATAAAAATGCATAACATGCCTGCTGGTCTTAGTCTCAACTAGGCTTACAAATATTACAAAAGACAATTCAAACAAAAGCTTAAAATTCGTTTCAACTCCATGTATGAGTGAGTTTTTCTCTTCCTCATTTTCCATATTCTAAAGCCTCTATGCATTTTCAATTTAAGTCTTCCATGTTTGCTGAAAATTCCATGTTTCAGCTTCTTATCCTTCATATTCTTGTTGGTGTTTATCATCAATCTGAAAATTATTTCAGAGTGTCCATGTTTGTCCTCTTCAACTTTTTCTTCGAAAATCTGTTTGTATGTGAACTGCAACCACATATCATTTTGTGTTGTTTGCTCTTTACTATTGAGCTTTTGATCATCAATTTGTTGCAACATGAGTTCATAATAGAATTTGATTTCTTCAAGGCTCCATTTTGTAAAAAAAAAATTAATTTCAGCGTCTTCTTCTTCAATATCCATTGAGTTTTCATCATAAATTGACTCAATATTTTCTTCGTCAATTTCTTCATTTTCTTTCATGTTTTCTTCGTAATCAGTCACTACTAAAAATGAATTGTTGTCTTGTGGACCTGCACACTCAAAAACATTGTTACAATCATATGAAAAATCATAGGAAGAACCATACTGGTTCTTTTCATTTTGCTCCTCTAAGAGAGTTTTCCTTTCTTCGTCTTTCTTCCTTGCCTCTGATGTTGCATAATAATCTTCATTTTCAGCTTCAACTGTTGTCACACCTGATTGTTTCATGTATTCAACCCCTTTACCATGCTCTATCACTACAAACAGGTTGTCTTTCACTTGGTTTCTGTATATAAATGAGCTTCTCTTCTCACCAAACAATAGCTCATTAATAAGATGTTTCTCATGCAATATATTTGAACACTCTTCATGAGATGAATAGTTTTCATCAAATTTGACTTCATATGTCTTTGTTTCAAAGAGACTTTCTTCCATAAGACTTACATTCTCACCGGTTGTTATACACTTGTCTTTATCGGCTACAAACACACTTTCATCATCAATCATTGCAATTTCAATGCTATCATTTTCAGTCTCTATTTCAGCTACAAAGTTTTCAACATCAATATCTTCATGAACTTCAACATCCTCGCTCCACTTCTTCATTTCAAGAATATCCCAAAATATTTTTGGGCTACTTACTTCACCAAATTCAAGCAAAATACTAGACAATATGTTTTCATCCACTGCTAATATAATAAGTTGTAATGCTATTTCACCTCTTCTCTTATCATAGAAATTGACACTATCTACCTGATCATAATGCAGTAAATCTACTAACCATAGGGTAAAATCATGAAGATGGGTAACACTTTTGTTTGTTTTATGACCAAAAAAATTGTATTTTCACAAGTTCTTCAACTTCTGGCATACAAAAGTATTTTTTTTATTTAGAATTTCACTTTACAGTAAAAACAAAACTTGTGAATAATTTTGTTATATTTCTAATGACTATTTTTTAATTTTTTTTTATCAAAATTTGATATGTCAATTTGACAATTGTTTAACAGTATGTTCCTTAAACATGAAAGGAATGATAATGAGTTATTGTTTTCCACAACAATGTATCTATTATTAAACTTATGTTTTTAAGAAATGAAATATACTACAACAATCTACAGAGACTCTATTTTATTATGACTATAATTTTGAATCTAATGGATGAATATTATAATTTCTAGAATTTTTTGAAGTTGACCAAGATGAAAACGTTGCAGATTTTAAACACGTGTTTTTCTACACCTTTGTAGGGGCCGAATAGATTTTATGTCAAATAATTACATAAATTGTAACAATATTGATTTCAGAAAATTCACTAATTTCTCTTAATTGAGCAAAACAGTAAAATTCAAATATTCCTTATTTTGAGCACATTCGCATATAAATTTATTAACAAATAATAAAATTTTATAGCAAAATAAAACAAATACACAATTTAAATTACCTGGGTCTGATGCTAATTCGTCTTGCTGCCTTGTTGTTGCCTTCCTGTTGTCCGATGCACTGACCAACACTGCCCAAACCTACTATCCTCCCTGCCAACTAGGACAACTAACTAGCTCCAAGATATCATATGGATATCTTGGCCCCCGTGTCCAAAACTTCCAGCAAACCGGTGCCTGTACTGATCCAATCCGACTCCAAAACTCAATTCCCCCCCCCTCTACAAATCTAGGAGAGCCCCATAAAACAATCCCCCAATCTTCCATAGAATGATCCTCCCCTTCGTAAACCTCCTCCCCC
>SNQJ01S0026565.1:3993-15496 GCA_010110895.2 Picea sitchensis
ACATTCATCGACCTTTTATACAAAGGTCCATCAAATCAAACATTCACATATTTGAGTTTGCCATAGTTCTTGGCCAATATAGTTATTTTTACAGATTGGGGGAAACAGGGTGTTACACTGGTGGTCACCCTTTATTTCGTCACAGGACCATCAAACTAGTCCAAGAGCTAACCGAGTCATTAGATTTTGGA
Source organism: Picea sitchensis (assembly GCA_010110895.2). NCBI lineage: Eukaryota > Viridiplantae > Streptophyta > Pinopsida > Pinales > Pinaceae > Picea > Picea sitchensis. Next base: position 4,185 of record SNQJ01S0026565.1, read on the forward strand.
CTTTATTTCTTTATAACATAAACATCTTACCCAATCCGATCCGATATGATCACGGTCGTCGGGCTATCCGTCCATCGGGTCACTAGGGTATCGGGCCACTGAGACATTAGAGGCATTGAGACCACCGACTCCAACTCTGCACTCTTCATCACTTCAAATCTGGTCGCAAGCGCTAGGCATCGAGCCATCGGAATGTCAGGACACTATAATACCTTAATACATCTTAGAGATGTGTTTCGGGGCCAATAAATTGGTATAACATAACCTTACTTTGGAACCCTATACCGAAAATTCAGGATACCGGGATTTCGTGGTCCAACACCACTTTGTGTTTAAAAACATACCAGGGGGTTGGTGGGCCGGTACTTCTAGGTCACGACAGAGAGTTTGAGTCATCGATTCTGGACATTATTTCCTCTAACCATGATTTTGTTTCCACTTCGGATCGCCATTGATCCTTACAGTGATCAATGATCGATCTTCTCCTCGCCTAGAGTACAAATTCCTCTCGTCTTCAAACCTGCAACTCTTAGCTCTCGCTCATGGTCTCTCTCCTCACACTTGGATGTATGGGTTTATGCAAAGATTATACACATAGGATTAAAAACACAGAGATAAAACCCGAGATGCACAAAATACACAAATTTATATTATGATCGAGCTCGATAAAAAACTAAGGGCACTTCTCCGGCCTTGGTCACACACTCGCCTTGATCTACATTATATCTTCCCCCTCTAATTGTGTCTGTGGGATGTACATATAGAAAAAAAATACAACATCGTGGATCATTTCAGATCCACGGTCCTCTATAGAAATCTCTAACTAATTGCCTGAAACATCAAACAACAACAAACTCTATATTTTACATAACTATTAAGGAAATCACGTTGTTAGCGATAAAAAATGCACTGGCATTTTTTTTATTTTTATTTTTTTGAAGAATGATGCTTAATATTGCTGGGAACTTTTGACTACCTTCCCGAACTCCAAATGCAGATTTTAAAGTACCATTGGAAAGCTTAGGATTTCTATATGTCAATCGACTATTCAAGCATGTAAAACAGACTCTCCACGACTTAGAAATTCGATTTTTCCCAAGGCAGTTCATTTCTGGAAAACCTTCCTTTTCGGTGGTTTAGGCGAATAGGACGACTATTCATTAACCACCGAAAGCAGTGCTTTCGGTAGTTAATCCACCTAGAAGTTTTCTATGTTAACCACCGAAAGCCTGTTACTGCCAGAATGACTGAAGTTTTCCCAGATCGGGACTTTTTGAGTTGGAATGGTTTGAAACCTCTTCGAATGGACAGTTGTTGAATTATCAAATCAGATCCAGTGTCTATTTTTTATGGATAAGGGAAAGAAGAGGTGTTTTAATCATTTTTGGTATCTTTTTCAAAGGCAGAAAATCAAGATTTTGGCACACCTCAGCAAATTCGAATTTTATCTCTTGGAAGGGTCATCAATCAGCCTTGGAAGGCTATTCTGCACTACACAAGGATTCTACAAGATATGAAGACCATGAAATGTGGGATTGACCTCATTTTGGGGATCATCCCATATCTTTTGCAAACTGAATTTTGACTTTCTATCTTTAGCATATTTGATCCATGTTTTTAGGATCTCAAAATTGCATTGTAAAGCTATAAAGCTAAAGGTAGAATAGGAACTATAGGTTCGACTTTGGAGACTTTTTCATATTATGTACTCAAACTTCTCATTTTCATATTAAGTAATACAAGCTTCTTTTGCCATAATTTGTTCAGATTTCATCTTCTTATCTATTCTGTACTTGCACTTGGATATTATATTCATGTTGTTATGCTTGTTTATGCCCGATAACTGTCATCTTATCATTGCATTCATAAGTTTAACTTTGCAAGTATTCTTGTGATTGTTGTAATTGGCCATTCATATATGCTTTATATGTGATTTTGCTGATATAGTAGTTATTTCTCCATACATCCCTTTATTTATAAACTCTCTAAACATTTGTGGTTGAAAGCCTTGTCCATCTAAATGTGTTCATGCATGTTTTGAGTGAGAAATGATTCAGTCATCTGACTTGATCCAAACCCATACACATTATTGAGAAAATAGTTACAAAAAGGTTAAGTTACCAGGCATCTCTGACTTACAGCCTAGGAGAGTTTCCTGGAGTGATAAAAAATTGGCATCATTGCCGGGTAGAGGAGATCGAATCTCAGCTTCCTTGGGAGACGACATAGATCCAGCTTTGATGATAGACAAATCTTGGACATCAATTGGTTGTAATCATCTATCTGGTGGCTCCATGAAGGACAGATCTATTGGTGACTCCACTGGTATGACATGAACAGAATCGTAGCAAAGAGGTATGACTTTTATGTTTTTTCAAAGATTGTTGGTTCCCCTAATCCAGTACCTACTAGAGATGAATGGGAAAGAAGTATTCCCAGATTTCGAGGAGAAGAGTGGGAAGTGCCAGCTGAATTCTTGTTAGATTTTCATGACTTTATTCACTGGCTTGAAANGGTTCGACTTTGGAGACTTTTTCATATTATGTACTCAAACTTCTCATTTTCATATTAAGTAATACAAGCTTCTTTTGCCATAATTTGTTCAGATTTCATCTTCTTATCTATTCTGTACTTGCACTTGGATATTATATTCATGTTGTTATGCTTGTTTATGCCCGATAACTGTCATCTTATCATTGCATTCATAAGTTTAACTTTGCAAGTATTCTTGTGATTGTTGTAATTGGCCATTCATATATGCTTTATATGTGATTTTGCTGATATAGTAGTTATTTCTCCATACATCCCTTTATTTATAAACTCTCTAAACATTTGTGGTTGAAAGCCTTGTCCATCTAAATGTGTTCATGCATGTTTTGAGTGAGAAATGATTCAGTCATCTGACTTGATCCAAACCCATACACATTATTGAGAAAATAGTTACAAAAAGGTTAAGTTACCAGGCATCTCTGACTTACAGCCTAGGAGAGTTTCCTGGAGTGATAAAAAATTGGCATCATTGCCGGGTAGAGGAGATCGAATCTCAGCTTCCTTGGGAGACGACATAGATCCAGCTTTGATGATAGACAAATCTTGGACATCAATTGGTTGTAATCATCTATCTGGTGGCTCCATGAAGGACAGATCTATTGGTGACTCCACTGGTATGACATGAACAGAATCGTAGCAAAGAGGTATGACTTTTATGTTTTTTCAAAGATTGTTGGTTCCCCTAATCCAGTACCTACTAGAGATGAATGGGAAAGAAGTATTCCCAGATTTCGAGGAGAAGAGTGGGAAGTGCCAGCTGAATTCTTGTTAGATTTTCATGACTTTATTCACTGGCTTGAAATTGTACATGAGGATGTTCAGATCAAGCTCTTCGAGTTTTCTTTAGAGGGGATCGCTCATGATTGGTGCCGGTCACTTCCGGTTGCCAGTATCATCTCTTTGGCATATTTTCATGCTGCCTTTCATTTGTTTTGCAAAGAAATATTTTCAGCTGATCTTTTGTATCACGAATGTTGTTATGAATTTCATTTATTGACTAAAGATTCAAATAGTCATGAAGAGTATACTGTTTTAGGGGATACCTCTCATTGTGATCGAGACATTGATGATCTTCATGATGGTGTCCATAGTATAAGTGTTTTTGACACTGTACCAAATGAATTTACTATCTTAAATGGCCAAAAAGTCAGATTGTCCCATTTGAAAAATTGAAAAATGATAAACGGATTTTTATTTTAGCATGTGACAGAGTTGAATCTGTAGAAAATATGGAGAACAGTCTTCAGCTTTTAGATTTGCAGACAAAGGGAAATTGTAGCATACATGAAAAGGAAGATGATGAGTAGAAAGTTTTAGATTAGCAGTACATCATGCATGTTTCTTTGATCGAGGTTGAGCAGTTTACAGTTGACATGGAGATCGGTGAAAGCCATCGGCAACAGCATGTCAATCTTCAGTTGGAACAGCTGCTTAAAGAGGTATTCCTTAACGTTTTTAATGACCCTATTGCCGATTATTTGGAATATATGAACAACATAAATGTCAAAATATTTCCTTCAGAAGATGGATGGTTCTGTCATCCTTTTAAAATTCATTTATGCATTCTAGGCATTCCTTTACTTTTCAGGTCCAGATCAAGGAGGTTATCAGTAAATCATTTGCTGACATGGCTTCATTGGAAGCATGACTTCACTTAATAAGAGCCAGTACAGTTGGTTAAGAAGTAGGAGTAGGCAAGAAAATAAGCTCCCCATACGAGCAGTCAGATCCTTTCAGATATTGGTTGTTGAATAAACAGACAGTCTACAGGCAGGCTTCAAGTTTTCAGGCTACAGGTTTGTAGGGGATTAGTTCTAAAGGCCAAATGACTCCAAATTCTTCATGCATCTCCCATTGATCTATCTTGCCCAAAATCCTTTGGGTGCTCCAAAATTCCTTTGGTGTTATCTGCAATACAAAAATAAGATAGCAAACCCGAGCTTTCTGTGAATACTCTACATTGCATGGAGTCCTTCAAGACCAGAGATCTGCATGGGCCTGAAAACTCCATTCCCCTCTCCCCACAGTGGCTGCTTCCAAAACCCGGGGAGACTAAATCTGTGGTAGCAACAGGGGATTCCCTTATTAATTGCAGTCCCACACATGTCAATCACACTGATTTCATAGCTAAAGTATCTGGGAATGGGGATGAGACCATTGATACAGAGAAGATGAAAGACGTTTGGCGATCTGCCTTGGTGGAAGCCGAACGTCGTGAGAACTGGTGAGATGAAGAAAGAGAGAACACTAATATTCGTCGGGATCGGTGGAGAGAAGGTGACAAAGATCTGGATGATCATCGTAGGTAAGACCGTTGGGCAGAGAATGCAATGGGTAGAAGTCCAGGGGAAATAAGACGACTCCCTTCAGATCGTTGGAATGACACTGGAAATCGTGAACCTAGTTATGATGGACGTCGTGAAAGTAAATGGGACACTCGATGGGGACGAGACAATAGATCAAGATGCTTGTTGAGAAGCATTAGAAGGAGCGCATGTTCAGAGACACACAAGGGAGAGTTGATTCTTCATGTCATCGTGTATTTATTTCTAGATTTTCAATTGTTAAAACTCATATTTCAATGCATAAAATCAGTAACTGTGAAGATCATATTAAGATTGATCGTCATCATGACGATCAATACCATATTTTTAGGCACATAATCAGTGGTAATTAAAATGATTGGAGATAGTCGAAGATAAGAAGACATCTGCTATCAGATTGGAGATATCATGATTTGTTCCATATTTTCAAGAAGAGCAGTCAGAAGTGCAGATCTGATGGCGAACATCATTTACTCATCCAGTAGCTCGATATCCTATAGTGCTATTCAGGACTATGACGTTGGAGGAACAGAGAGGGATAAAAATTGGTATTTCTATGGGAAGAACAATGCACTTTCCTTTCCATCATATTATATTGATGAAGATGCAATTGTCTGTTTGGATGGAGATGGCTGCAGAATACGAGCTAGAGTTACTACAAAAGAGGAGGAATATTCATCTCTTGATACTTCTATTGCATGTGAATCATGTGATCTATGGTATCATGTTGTCTGTGTTGAATTTAACCCAGAGTGTACAATTGAAAATACTTGGCTTTGCCCAAGGTGCAAAACAAGTGGGGTGTTGAAAGATGCAATATCTACTTTATGTCAAACTTCACCAGAAAAAGATGTTCAGAATTCCCAGTCCAACAATGACACTGTACTTAATAGCAAAGTGTTAGTCCATGTTGCAGGTGCAGGGGAGACAACTCTTGTTGTTTCAATGGTTGAAGGTGAAAACTGTGGTCAAACTACCAAGGACAAATTTGTAGAGGTTGCACCTGTTGAAGAGAAAAAAGAAGCAGATAGAGTATCTATGCAATTATGCACTGATCACAGAAACTTAATGCAACTTGGAGGAGTTGAGCCRRTAGAGMAATTAGCAGATAATATARTAACCATTAGTGCCTGCAAAGGTGGCTCAACATTTCCTGCCACAAATGATTCAACATCACTGTTGGTTGATGATTGTAGTCAGAAGCCTTCTATTTCATTACCTGATAAAGAAATCGATGGCGCAGATACATTAGTGGGAAGTGAAATATCTCATTCTCTTGCAAATTTAGAGGACATGGCCAAGCCTAGTTCCTTGGTTGAAAACATTGAATTTTTTGGACTTGCATTTGATGGCCATCATATTGTGAAATTTCCAACTGGCAAAAGTATGGAAGAGGAAAGTGAAATGTTTGTGCATTTTGATAATGCTTCAAGTGGTAAAAACTCAGATAAATCACATGTAGAAATAGGAGGTGATAAGCATGGAGAAAAGAATGACACTATAGAGGAGAGAGTTATGTATGGAAGGCCAGCTGAAATAAGCTACGGGAGATTAAGCACTGAAAAGAGGAAACTGGACCCAAAATGCAGAGATGCATTTACCACAACAGATTCTATGCAGCGTGGCCAAAGGCTTGAAAATACTGCAAAGCATAATGAAATATCTATTAAAAGAACAAGGCCAAGTGGATGGAATGACCAGATTTGCCCCTCATCTACAAAAGGACAATGTGATGCGAATGAAGCAACTGTTTCCAAAGATAATTTTGGACTTAGAAAAAAAAAAATCGAGATCTAACAAGTTGCAAAATCATACTCAAAATGATGTTATCTCACCTCAAGTTATGAGTCTTGTGAAGGGACTGGAATTTCCTGCTATTGCAAAGACACTGCAACATTCTTCCACCAGAAAGAATGTAAGTAAAAGTGTTACAAGCATTTGTGACTCAACAGAAAGAACAAGGAGTGAAGCCTAGAAAACCAAGAGAGCACAGCCAAGAATCAGATATCAAAGCTGGGGGTCATCAGGAACCTATGCAATTGTCACTGTCAGGGAATATATTGTTTGAAATGGACATTGGAAGTATATTGATGTATTCTAGAACCCTGAGACAAGATCATGGGAATGCCAGAAAGGGCTTCCTTTGATAGAAAATGATAAAGGGAAACAAGGGATAGAGGAAGCACAAGAATCTGAGTTAATGTTTGATCATTTGCAAATAGAGATGAAAATCATGGGAGCCAAAGCTTCATCAGTCCTCAAAGTCAGTTTGGAGGAAGATGGTGGTGCCTTAAAAGAACAAAGTGAAAGTCATTTATCTCAAATTGAGTCTCAAAAGACTGACATCCACAAGCTTCAGGACCATTTGCGGAGACAATTCCATGGAGTTGTAGGTCAGCTGCAAGTAACAAAGGTAGGAATGTGTAATGAAGTAGAAACTCAAGTTCATGAATCGGATATTTCTACAGCATGTCAATTTGTAAATGAGAAAAACCAGTACCTTTAAAAGCAATGAAGCAGAAGGTTTTAGAGCAACGGGTTTATCATCAGTTGTTGAAGGTTTGCCAACACCAGCAGTCTTGGGTGCAGTAATTCGGTCTACACAATAGTTATTGACTCAACAGGTTGGAGATTCACTTGACCAACTTACCACACATATGGAAGGGGAGGCAAGAGTAACTGAGGCATGGAACTTGATGATGTTGAGTAGGAAATGGCCTGTGTCACTACACCCACCATAATAATTCTAGTCAGATTGATAGTAAATTGGCTAGTGATTTTGAAAATCTCACATTGGATAGTCTTTATGAAGATGCAATGGTTAGGCAAAATGCATACAGTGGACAAGGAGGCTATGAAAATAATTAAGCAAAAGAGGATGTTCAATCTCGATCAGTTTTCTTTTTCCACGGAGGACATCAAGGATGCTCAAAATATGATGACAGTCATGAAATATGCCAACAACAAGCTTTGGAGAATAGCCAGATGATAAATTGTAAAGGCTGAATGAATCCATTCCAAAAACTAAAGGAACAAGGTCTGCCCAGTTCTTGAAGACCTCGCAGGGAGGTCTCCATCCCAGTTGGAGCCAATGTTAGCGATAAAAAATGCACTGGCATTTTTTTTATTTTTATTTTTTTGAAGAATGATGCTTAATCTTTCTGGGAACTTTTGACTACCTTCTTGAACTCCAAATGCATATTTTAAAGTACCATTGGAAATCTTAGGATTTCTATATGTCAATCGACTATTCAAGCATGTAAAACGGACTCTCCACGACTTAGAAATTCGATTTTTCCCAAGGAAGTTTATTTCTGGAAAACCTTCCTTTTCAGTGGTTTAGGTGAACAGGATGACTGTTCATTAACCACCAAAAGCAGTGCTTTCGGTAGTTAATCCACCCAGAAGTCTTCTATGTTAACCATCGAAAGCCTGTTACTGCCAGAATGGCCAAATTTTTGCCCAGATCGGGATTTTTTGAGTTGGAATGGTTTGAAACCTCTTCGAATGGACAATTGTTGAATTATCAAATCAGATGCAATGGCTATTTTTGATGGATAAGAGAAAGAAGAGGTGTTTTAATCATTTTTGGTATCTTTTTCAAAGGCAGAAAATCAGGATTTTGGCACACCTCAACAAATTCGAATTTTAACTCTTGGAAGGGTCATCAATCAGCCTTGGAAGGCTATTCTGCACTGCACAAGGATTCTACAAGATATGAAGACCATGAAATGTGGGATTGACCTCATTTTGGGGATCATCCCATATCTTTTGCAAACTGAATTTTGACTTTCTATCTTTAGCATATTTGATCCATGTTTTTAGGATCTCAAAACTGCATTGTAAAGCTATAAAGCTAAAGGTAGAATAGGAACTATAGGTTCGACTTTGGATACTTTTTCATATTAAGTACTCAAACTTCTCATTTTCATATTAAGTAATACAAGCTTCTTTTGCCATAATTTGTTCAGATTTCATCTTCTTATCTATTCTGTACTTGCACCTGGATATTATATTCATGTTGTTATGCTTGTTTATGCCCGATAACTGTCATCTTATCATTGCATTCATAAGTTTAAATTTGCAAGTATTCTTGTGATTATTGTAATTGGCCATTCATATATGCTTTATATGTGATTTTGTTGATATAATAGTTATTTCTCCATACATCCATTTATTTATAAACTCTCTGAACATTTGTGGTTGAAAGCCTTGTCCATCTAAATGTGTTCATGCATGTTTTGAGTGAGAAATGATTCAGTCATTCGAATTGATCCAAACCCATACACATTATTGAGAAAATAGTTACAAAAAGGTTAAGTTACCAGGCATCTCTGACTTATAGCCTAGGAGAGTTTCCTGGAGTGATAACACACGTCATCTTGCCCCACTGCATCTTATGGAAGGTTTGAGATTTAAAATTTTATTTGGGGGTTTATGCTCTTGCATCAGACCCTAATATGCTCCTGCATTACACACTAACAAAAAACCCTATCTTTTACACAAATATTAAGGAAATAATCTCCTCTTGCCATGCTGCATCTTCTCGAAGGTTTGAGATTTCAACTTTGATTTCTGGTGTTTATGCTCTAGCATCAGACTCCTAGGGTAGAAAAATTTTCATGATCTCTTGATCATGTGTCTTCATTTTTTATTCGATCTTCAACCTCTGGTCTTCTTCCATGTATCACTCTGCCATAACGTTGAGCTTATCCTCATACTCAATAGTGAGTTGCAACTAAGCCTATGCAGTGACAAGTCAATTTCACACTGCTACACAATAAATTACTAAGCTTCTCTCTTGGTCTTAGTCTTTTGGTATTCTCCTGGTTCTCACCTCTGGAACCTTCTGAGAACACCTCTGCTCCTCTAGGATTCTGCATCTACCCACTCATACGCAGAGAAATATTTCCATGTGCTCTGATACCACTTGATGAAATCGAGTGTTGCAGAATTTTCTCTTTCTCTAATACCACTCTATGACAACCAATTTGGGGGTCCTTCGAAATAATTTTTCTATGGGTTATATCCTCCGGCCTATGGATAAACTGACCCACAAAATGGACTCAAATGCATTCATGGAAACAATAGAAGTTTCCAAATTATTCCCTCGAATGCACCCCAAATTCTCATGGCATCCTGAATTTAATTTATGCTCTTGAGATCCCATTCCTCCATCTCGTCATGTCCTTGTTTGATCTTCCAACATGTCATATCATGCTATTAAAATCCAATGTGGCATGGCTCAAAGACCTCTTCGCTTCATTCACCAGGGCTCACCCTTTATTTTGTCACAAGAGCATTGGACTATTCCAAGGGTTGACTGAGTCATCGGATTCTAGAATTCCCTTCTTTATAACATAAACATCTTACCCAATCCAACTTGATCTAATCAGGGTCGTCAGGTTGTCATCCCACCAAGTCATCAGGGTATTGAGACACTAGTACACCAGGGCATCGGGACCACCCGCTCCAACTCTACAATCTTCATTAATTCTGATCCAGTGGCGACCACTTGACATTGGGCCATCGTAATGTTGAGAAATCAGAAAACCTTAACACATCTTAGAGATATGTTCTAGGGCCAATAGGTCGGTAGAAATGAACCTTACTATGGAGCCCTGATATCAGAAATTCAGGATACCAGGATGTCGGGGGTCTGGTACCACTCTGTACTTGGTTTAACAATGAGCTGAGGGGCTGGTAGGCCGATACTTTTGGGTCCCAATAGAGAGTTTGAGTCGTCGATTATGGCCATGATTTCATTTCCACTTTGAATTACAGTTGATCATTATAGTGATCAATGGTGGGTCTTGTCCTTTCCTGGAGTACAACTTCCTCTTGTCTTCAAACCTGCAACTCTCAGCTCTCACTCACGACCTCTCTCCTCACACTTGGATTTATTGATTTGTGCAATGTTTATACATATAATTAAACACACAAAGATAAAACTCAAGATGCACAAAATACATTTATTTATATTAAAATTGAGATTGATTACAATCTAAGGGCACTTCTCAGACCTTGGTCGTGCACTCAACCTGATCTACATTGTATCTCTCCCCTCTAATTGTTTCTACAAGATTTACATATAGAAAAATATACAACATCGTGCATCATTTCAGATCCACGATCCTCTCCATAAATATATAACTAACTGCTCAAAACAACAATTGCACGTTAACAAAAAACCCTATCTTTTACACAAATATTAAGGAAATCGCATCCTCTTGCCACATTGTGTCTTCTCGAAGGTTTTGATATTTCAACTTTGATTTGGGGGGTTTATGCTCCCATGTCACTTGCAAGATACCGGATATATAAAATATGCAGAACAGAAATGAAATGCTAGAAATGACAGAATAACAGTAAAATATCCAGCATAATCTTCACAATACACAGAAATGATATACGAAATAGCAACAGAAATAGCACTTT
>SNQJ01S0026565.1:15506-28148 GCA_010110895.2 Picea sitchensis
ATCTCAATCTATCCAACGTCCAACTCATTTATTAGGGCCTCTCTAGCACAGGTAACCAAAAATATCTCTGATGGGAGCTCAAGAGAACTCACTGTCAGGAAAACAAAAACAACCACTTGTTGTTATAGTGAAACTCCCATGAGAGTTCACTCTTTGGGGCTGAAAACTTGTCTCTTCAATTTTTAGCTCCATAACACTCCAAAAATGCTCCATCATGCTCCAAAATTCGCCCAACCTTCTTGCTCTAGTTCTAGTGTTTGTTTCCTTTCTCTCCCCTTGTTGCTTATGCAAAAATTGAATGTGTAAAATTTCTTAATATCCCCATACAATTTTCCTCTATTTTCCCAAGACAATTGAGTGCACAATCTATCGAATGTTTATTGTACTTCATCCCAATTCTCTCCAATAACTATTGGATGTGACTTCTACACCCACCTTCTGATAGGTATTCAATGATTGGGCTCTCATACACTCAAACAAAAATAGAAGGTTTTCCCAAATGGTAATAAAATTCAGAAATATGGGTTTGAATTAATACCCATAAACCATTTCCCCCTTGCCCCTTCTTAGAAAATCCCTAGGAATCACCCCTATCATGTGGATTAATCATCCCCCATCTCTATCCATATTCCCAATAGCTGATATCACATTATTTTTTATTAAAATCAAAAAATACATTTCTCATATTACAATGTTTGGCCATAGCCAAGTTCCTTTCTGCATTATACATTAATTAAAATAGGGATTATAGTGGGAATGTTACATTCCCCCTCCCCTACAATTGTGGATATTCCTCGGTGCTCAACACCATGCCAAATTACATAAACAAATTTACATCATAATATTTAGAAAATAAAAAATTTCAATCTGTTTACTCCCCAACACCATTTCTAACCATTTAATTTATTTTTCTTTGCAACATGTTGACCCAAGGAATGTGCCCCCTTCATTTCTCTTAGTCCATCAGGTTGCACCATTCTTTTATCAGGGATATTAGCACATTTGACCAAGAATTATGAGATGTGGTTCTAGAACCCTAGCTGCCCAAAAATGGACTCTTGCATTTTCAACTTTTATTTTCTTCAAAATTGGAAAAAAAATTGCAGGTATTCCTCCTGCATAGTTTCTTCATGCTCCAGTGTTCCATATTTAGGACCATAGAAATTCCACTAAACCTTTACCAACCCTATGGATTTGTTCCTGAGAAATTTAAATTTATGGTCTAGGATGTGTACTGGTTCCACCCAGAAATCCCCTTTGTTTTCCACCTGGATCATAGTCCAATCAATTATATTATGGTTAGGGTCAGGAACATAGTTGTTTAATAATGACACATGAAAAAATTATGCACTCTCATGGATGCAAAAAATTCTAGCATGTATGCAACTGGCCCTATCTTTTCTAATATTTTGAATGACCCACAATATCTTGCTACTAATTTTGAGCAGCAACCCAATGTTATCGAACTTGTTTAAGCTTTCACTTTTAGGAAAACATGTTCTCCTACTTTAAAATATCTAAAAACTCTATTCTTGTTTGCATAAATTTTTTGCTTGTTTTGGGAAGATTTTGAATTATGCCTGATCTTTTCCATCTCCTCTTCCATTTCCTTTAACAATTATGGCCTAATCATAGTTCTATCTGTTGGGTTATCCCATCTCACTAGTGTGTTACACTTCCTCCCATACAGTGATTCAAATGGGCTCATTTTTAATGAGGCTTGGTACCCATTATTGTAAGTAAACTCCACTAAATGGATGCAATCTTCCCTCTTTTATGGATGTTGCATCACATACATTATGAGCATATATTCAATGATTATGTTGGTCCTCTATGTTTTCCCATCTGACTCTTGGTGATACGTTATACTAAGATTTAATTTTGTTCCAAAGTCCTTGAACAAACCTTTCCAAAACTTTGATGTGAATTTTAGATCTTTGTCTGAAAATATTGTCTTAGGCACTCCATGCAACCTAAAAACTTCTTTCATGTAAATTTATGCAATGTTTCTTTCCTTTTGTGTAGTCTTCATAGGAATAAAATGTGCATCCTTTGTTAATTTATCCACCACCACCATGATAGAATCATGTTTCTTCACAATTCTGGGTAGTTTTGTAATGAAATAGATTGTAACCACTTCCCATTTCCACTCAGGAATGGGAAATGGTTTTAGCATCACCACTGGATTTCTATGATTTGTCTTAAATTTTTGGTATTCTATACACTTAGTTATGTAATAACCACTTCTTTCTTCATTCTTGGCCAAAAGTATTGGCTTCTTATATCTGCAATTTTCTTTTGATATCCTAGGTGCCCAATATATGACATATATTGCATTTCCCTCAAAATTATAATTTTCATCTCTCCTGAGTTTGGCACATATATTTCTCCCCTATGCATGAGGATTCCATCCCCTTTTAGCTCATAATAACTAAATTTTTGTTGTAAAATACCTTATTGTAATGTTTCTTTTATTTTTAAATATTGTTGATCTGAATTTGCAGCCTCTAAATTTTTTTCCTTTAAATATGTGTTGAACATGCTAATGGATTAAATATGCATTTCATGATCTCTTCTACTGAGTGCATCAACCACTTGATTTTATTTTCCTTTTATATGCATAGTTTCAAAGTCGTATTCACTCATAAATTCCATCCATCTAGCTTGTTTGGCATTTAATGTTGATTGTCCAAACAAATGCTTCAGACTACAATGGTCTATCCATAGTTCAAATATTTGACCCATGAGGTAATGTCTCCACATTTGTAGTGCATGTACAATGAATTCTAATTCCAATTCATGTGTATCATAATTCCTTTCATGCCATTTTAGTTTTCTAGACTCGTAGCACACCACATGATCCTTTTGACCGAGGAATCCACCAAGCCCTTCCTTGCATGCATCTGTTCATACTACAAAATATTCATATGCATATGCAATCTTTAAGATTGGTGCACATGTCAAAATATCCTTCAACAATCGAAACCTTTCTTCACATTTGAGAGTCCATTCAAATTTCACTCTCTTCTTTTGAAAAGAAGTGATTGGGCCTATAATATTTGAAAATCCTTTTATGAATATTTGGTAATAATCGACAAGACCCATAAATGATCTAACCTTTGTGAAATTTCTTGTCACTGACCATGCTCTATTGGCCTCCATTTTTTCAAGATCAACTATTGTCCCATCTGCTAAAATAAATTCCCTAAATAATGAATCTTCTATTGATAAAAGATGCACTTACTTAGTTTGGCATACAATTTATGTTCTATCAAAACTTGCAGCACCATTCTCAAATGTTTCTCATTCTCTTTTTATGTTCTTGAGTATATGAGAACATCATCTAATAAATCAATCACAAACTTGTCGAGGTACTCCTTGAACACTCTGTTCATCAAGTACATGAAAACTGTTGGGGGATTTGATAGCCCAAATGTCACTATTGTAAATTCATAATGCCCATATCTTATCCTGAATGATGTCTTGTTGATGTCCTCTTCCTTTATCCCCACTTGATGATAACATGATCTCAAATAAATCGTGGAAAATATCCTTGAACCCTTCAGCTGATCAAGTAAATCATGAATCCTTAGCAAAGGATATTTGTTATTTATGGTGACCTTATTCAACTATTTGAAATCAATACAAAACCTTCTTATTTACAAAAAAAACTGGGCTTCAAAACGTGACACACATGGGAATATATACCCCTTATTTAACATCTCTTCAAGTTGCATCTATAACTCTTTCATTTCTAGTGTGCCCATTCTATAAGGTTTCTTGGACACCGGGGAAAATCCTGACACCAAATCAATAGAGAAATATATGTTTCTCTTTGGTGGAAATCTCAGGATTTCCCCAAAAACATCTTCAAAATCCTTCAATACTAAATGGTCTTCAATTCTTTCCACTTTATCTTTGGTTTCCTCTTCCATATGGGCTACAAAAACTTGACATCCTTTCCTTAAACTCTTTTTCAACTGCATGGTTGAAATTTCTCTAACAACTACAACTCTTGAAATGCCTTGAATATTTCTCTGCTTCTCTCCCTCATCAAGACAAGTTATGGTTCTCCCTCATCAAGACAAGTTATGGTCTTGTTGTAACAATCTAGGATGACATGGTGTTTTTCCAACCAATCCATACCAATTAGGAAGTCATATAAACCCAATGGTATCATGTTCAGATCCACCTTTGTGTTGATTACATTCATTTCTATTGGACAATATTTAACCAACCCATTGATCTTCTTTTAATCCCCTGTTTTTAACTGAACTAACCAAGATTTCTTATGCTTACTCCATTGCAAGTGAAATATTTCAACAATGTTATATTTTGTGTAACTATGGCTAAATCCAGAATCAATTAAAATGGATATGTGATGGTTATCAATCTTACATTCCACTTCAATCATGGGTGATTGATACTCTACTTGCTTTCTTTTTAAAGGTGCATAAATCCTTGGCATGCTTCCTCCCATATCTTGAACTATTTCAACCTCCTGAACGTTGTGAACAATCCTCACTCTTTCTCCTTTGTGATGGAAATCCTTATATAAATGATTTCCTTCACATCCCCAACATTGTATAGATTGTTTCCTTGGCCTTTTCCAGAATGAATATACTTTCTTGTGCTCATTTTGGTCTGATTGTCCTTGTTGATTTTCTTGTGAGTTTTTCTTGAAAAAGAGTGACTAAAAACCTTTCTTCCTTTTTTCCTTTCATCTTCTCATTCCAATGTTTTTGGAAGACTGGTCTCCCTACGATTTTCTCATAAAGATGTTTTTCTCTTCTTATGGCCTTTTCCAAAGTCCCAGGGTTATCATATTGTATCTTGTCATTGTAGAAAGAGGGTAACTAACTTAGAAAACTTTATATTTTTACATTATCATTCATTATGAAGTTCACATACTTCAACAACTCAAAGAACCTATTCTTATACTCATCCATTTTCATGCTTCCCAACTTAAATTTAAATAACTATTTCATATTTATTTCATAGTAATTCTCTGAAAAATATTTCTCTTGGAAATATCCTTTGAACTGTCTCCATGAGACCTTCCTTTCATCAAGGTGTTTGGATTGCTTAAGTTGATCCCACCACATGGATTCCTTTCCTTGGAAGTGGCAAGTTACAATTCTTTTTTCTACCCTGGAGGGATAACCATGTAGATGGAAATATTTATTCATTTCCAACAACCATGCCTCAACTTCTTCTTTCTTATTGTGCTCACCATTGAAATTAGGTGGTTTTATTTTCCTGAGTTCACCTTGCAATATGTCTCCCTCAAGCCTTCTCCTCTCTCTCCTGACATGAGACACATTTTAGTTTCTCCCTGGACCTAAATCTGCATGATATATCCTAATGGATTGCTTTGGGAATAATGGCGCATGTTGTTATAATCCTAAATTTCTATACACATGCATACATGGCCTTGGCCCTCTTACTCACATTTTTTGCCAAAGAACTGTTGAGTTTATCTTCTTAAAAACCAAATTTTTGAAGATGCACGTGCCCTGGACCATTACTTCCCACGTACAGACACTTTCTAGACCACTACAACTCTCTTACATATGCATGTTGCACCATTGCAACCTGTGTATACTTGAAAAAGTTGAAAAAAAAAAGTTGCAAGGAATTCGTTGAGATTACGGGCTATTGGTTAGTTTCCCAGCTAATCCACCTTCTATAGCTCGTCACCCAACCAAATAACCATCCTTTTGTCATATAAAAGGAGGTGTTGGGGTCTCATTTCACATCTAAGAATAATAACAATGAAACTCTACGCAATTTCACTTTCCCTCCTTGACCAATATATTGCCTCCTTTTGTGATAATTTGCCTCAACATTCGCTCATTATCCCCTTCTCCCCCCATTTAACCCATTAACTTCCCAAGAAGAGATCAAAAGGTTGAGAGGAGAATTTTATACAAAGGTGCACTTGGAGCTTGGTGAAGAGGAGCTTGAACCAGGTTCACAGAGCGATAACTGACTTTGGTTATAAAGGTATAATCATTGTGTTACTAATAAAAAAATTAATTTTCCTGTCCCAAATGATGGTGTATTGAATACTTTTGTTGATTTATGTTTGACATTATAACATCTAACCCTAACTTATATATGGAATAACATGCTTGTATTTTTTGTTTGTCAATATTTGGATGCAGGTCAACCCTGGGAGGAGGTGTGCAGTCAACAAAACTTCCAAGCGTGAGGAGGTCACCACCAGATGTGGGATTAGAGGTATATTTACCCGATCTCCTTTTCTTTGCTTTCTTAATATGAGTTTTGGTATGTTTGGGGTAGTATAGAGAATTAATTGAGTTTTAGACGGTTAATCGATCTGCCTACATTCTGAACCATGGTGTAGATAAAGGGGGGTTTTCCCTGCTAGAAAAACTGATGACCATACTGGAGAAGCCTCTAGGGTTTTTTAGGGGATTTTGGGTTGTCTCATTGGTTTTTCTGCCTTTTGAGTTTCTGTTGATTTTTCTGAGTCTTTTAAGGGATTATGGTCACCTTCAGGTTCCATACTGGTTCTCACTGCCCTATAAGACTGTCTATTTCTTTCTTTTTTAAAGCAGTATAAAGGTGCACACACCCTGCCTTGACTCAACCCGCGTACATACGCGCTCTGCTCAGTAAACAACCTGCGTACATACACGGGTTGTTGAAGCAACAACCATCGTCTCTGGTTCAGGAATTGTTTTTTAAAAGAGGAAGCTAACCTCTTTCCTGATTGAGGTTTATACTTCTCAGGGTTTCTTGATTCAATTCAGAGTCTCTGTTTTACAGTCGTATCTCGGGTTAGAATTCAGTTTACTTGTCTTTTTGAAGTTTCTTATGTTTACTTTTGAAAGGGTTTAAGAAAGTCTTTTGAATTATTGATCTTCCTATTTGGTTTCTTTAGGGATTCCCTAGGATCCCCAGTGGGCCAAATATCTATTTCAGTCTTGTTTTAGTGTTCTTTTTACCCTTTTCACTTGCTTTGAAAAAAGAGAGAAAAAAAATTATTTCAATTTTTCTGTTTGAAGCAATTTAAAAAAAAAAAAGATTTTATTTTTAGTTTGGTAAAGTAGTTAGAGTTGGTTATTTACTAGGAAGGAAAAAGAGTATGTTTTAAAAGTTCTTTACTGATTTCTTGAAACATAAGTAGCTTGTAGTCAAGCGGAATTTTGTTTTAGGTCTTCTTTTCAAAGATCTTGAAAAAGTTAGTTAAAGAAAAGTTGGTTACAAAGAGTTGTAAAAATTTTCTTTTGATTAGAAATAATTTTTCTTTCAAGTTTTGTCTTTTTCTCCTCTTTTTCATCTATTATAACATCACTAGTTTCACCGCCATATCCCTTGAGTAAATCAAGCTATTAAAACAAATGCTAAATCTAAAATTAATTAGACTTTCTATGTTTGTAGGGTCAACCAACTAGTTTAGGGTTAGGGCCTTGGATTAGGTTGGAGGTGAAACTCTTCAACATTGTTAAAAAAACATTGGAGTTAGAGTTAGGGAGTGTTAAAGTCTAGTGTTGTGAAAGTTATCTGGGACCCCCCTCTAACACAGGGGATAAACATGAGGTCGTGTGAGGAAAGGCACCAGATATAACCCCTCCAAAGCAGGACTAAACGTAGTGGGGAATGCATATTGAGAATATGTCATGGGAATACTACCAAATTCATTTGTCTGCAGAGCTTTGTGGACCTCGAATCCATTCAAGATCCTATGTTGTCTTCTGGACCACTTTCGTTCGATACCCTTGATAGGTTTCAGACTTGTTATCCTACTCATTGCAGTCCACCTGACTATCGACTGTGCCTGCTTGGTGACTATTTGCAAGATGACAGCTTAGTTTCCCATATTATAGGGATTTACATGGGTGAATGTAGGGATATATCGTGGTACCTAGGGTGGACGTCAGGTCACACATTGTAGAGTATACCCGGAGGGTGCTTCCATGTTCAAGTTTCACTTGCACCGATTAGTTTCTCTAGTGTTGGTTGATGTAACTGTTCTTCCTACTAGATAGTTGTGTGCTTGATTTGTCTTATAGGAATTTTTATAGTGTGTGCTTGGTTTTAAACGCTAGTTAATCCTTACTGTGTCATTTGATATTTTCACAAAGTGGAAGATCAAGAGATCCTTCGGTCTCCAAGCCTTCAGGGCCTGCCACTGGTTTCATTAGAGCCACCACCGCCACCGTTATGGAGAAGACTTGACCAAAAATGGTCGTTCGAAGCGAAATGGCCGCAGGAAACTGTGCTTGAGCTTGCTCCGAGAGGCGATTATTTGACTACAGAGGAACCTAATGTTTCTGACCATGGAGAAGAATCTCTCAGGCCAGCTAACCCTCTTATCACTGACTTGTCGGTGCCAATCTTAGTACAAGTTGTCCCTCCTAAGGTGACACATTTCGAGCGCCAGATAGTCTTACAAGAAACCATGGAAGAAAATGTTTCTACTTCATCCAAGAGTCCTCATACTCATGTTTCGGCTACTACTGCAGGGGGTATTTTACATCCTAACCCATCTTCACCAGTCCATACCACAATGGTCTCAACTCCCTCTACCTCAAGTAGTGGTCTGATACCATCATCGATGAATACCACTGCTCCGTTTACGTAGATTGTGACAGGCCTGCCCTCCATTCTCATATGGGATGCTTGACTTCGATTCAAACTCAGTCCTTACCTACTTCACCTTACACACCATGGTTCTAGGGGCAGGGAGCTCAAATTCTCCCGTGAAAGGGTCTACCGGGGGCACTTCAGTCCCATTTAATGTTATCCCTTACGGTGGGGGTCATATACCTCCTCCGTCCCCCTTGCTCGGTGGTGCTTTCCAGCAACCTATCGGGCTGAATGCTAAATATAGATTGTTTGGAGCAGATATTTTAGCCCTTCGTCTTACACTACATTAGTGGGATCCATGTCGTTCTAGTTGTTCTATGTGTTTGGTAACAATTCTTTTTCTTCATCTTCCATCTCGGCTGGGGGCAACCCCGGGCTTGGGCAACATAATCCTGTGCAGGGTACTATTCCTACACAGGGGGAAAGTACAGGAGTTTTCCCCTGACAAGAACTTTGGAATCTTTGGCAGGGATCAGTTCCCTTGCAAGGGATTTTGGTCTTAGGAAACCCCTTCCATGGTCAATGGAACCCTGGGCAGGGTTCAATACCTATGCCTGGCGGATCGGCTAGGGGTATCTCCTTCCAAAATCCGTGGAACACAAGCAACAATCCCTGCCAAACCCATGTTGTCCAATTACAGGAGTCAGCCAATGATATCCCAACAAACACAATTTCTATAGGCTGATCAAGGCCATGATTTCTGCCAGAACCCTGGCCAACAGTCCAACTATTCCTGGCAACCTGGTTCCAATCAAACTCCAGGACCCCTTTTTCCTGTACATAGTACTCAACCCAAACTACCGTTTCTGGAAACACTATATCTGCCAAAATTGTCAAGGTTTCTCAACGACCCAATTTGTCATGATCCTCATTGGCCCCCCATGCTGACTAAGTTTCCCTCGGATATTCCAAAATTCAAAGGCAAGCCTAGAAAAGACCCAGGTGATCACGTGACAACCTTTCACTTATGGTGCTCGTCAAAATCACTATGAGATGACTCCATCTAGTTGTGCCTTTTTCAACGCACTCTTATCAGGGGTGGCACGAAATGTTATATTGAGCTCGACCTCTCGAGGTATTCTTACTTTAACGATTTGGCGATGGTCTTCATAAAGCATTTCCAATTACCCGTGAGATACGATGTCGACACTGAATTGTTGTCTAACTTTAAACAAACTAAGGATGATCATATATCTGATCACATCTGAGAATGGTGGCGTAGAAAGAGCTTGATTAAGGTACAGGTCCCATCAAATTTTTTGCTGGAGTGATTCCTAAAGTCTTTGGTACCAGTTGTATCCAAATATGTAGCAACTTCTGGAGTGTTTTCAGAGGAGGAGGCAATAATGAGAGGGAAACAACTTGAACTGATTTACTCTCAGTCTGTCTTACTCCATGAGATCTTGTAAGATGCCCCACGATCCATCCTCGACAAGGACAAACAAAAGTCTGGACCCCATGCCGATGGCATTGTGGGCTCATCACAAGGAAATTCCACTGATCTGTTGTCAAATCAATTGTAAAAATTGTCGATACAACAGACTGTGACCAGACAGACCTCCGGTTCGGTTGTTCCCCCTACCCAAACATCGAACATACACAACGTGCACTTGATGGAACCAAAGGCCAACTAACAGCCTGAAGGAAAGAAGAAACAATGGAACAAGAAGGGTAAAGGGGTCAAAAATGATAATAACAATGTTGGTGGGGGAAAAACAGAGAAGAGAAAGTCGAATTATCTATGTAACTTTTGAACATAGGACCACCCGGCTCACTTGTGCCCTCGACTTGCAGAGGCTATTGGCACAACAATAGCCTGTTGTGCTGATGAACCCATTCCACATGGGAAAAACATGGCTCAAGATTCAGCATCCTCGAGCTCGGAAGGGGAAAGTCAAGGACCCCCCACGTCTACTGGTAATAACTCAGATGTGAATGTTTACATATTGAAAGGTGACGCTCATATAACGACCATGGCTCGAGATTACTGATCCAGGAGGCTCCTTAAGTCCAAAAATGCTAAAAAATGAAAGTTCTTAGAATTTCATAAAAGCAATTCCATTACGACTGGCTCGTCGCTCTGATTCTGGCCATATATTCATTTTCTCAAAACAGACTCCAGATGTGAAAAATATCGCTTGACAATCAACTTCTTCTATGGCGAAAGTCAATGGTCAACTAGCAAATGAATAAGTGCCACATGGCACTTCACTATTGGTTGGCATGTAAAAATTATGTATGGTTCCATGGACTTTGAACCTTTGACCCATGGCTAACTCCAAGTCTTTGGTAAAGCCCTATTACCAACCTGCCAAAGCAAACATTGATTGAAAAACCCACTTTTATATAGTTTTGGGTTAAAATGTCCAAAGGAGGGCTCAAGGGGGCTAGGGATAAGCCCCAACAAAAGGTTTCATGGTAGGTGCACACCCAAGGGCTAGTGTTGGGCGCACCCAAGGGGAATATTAGCCCAGATCACATGAATGGCGCCCCAAAACCAGGAGCTACAGTTAAAGGGGCTGGCGCCTAAGCACTTGGAGCACTGACACTCGGCCATGTGGCCCCATACGACCTGGTAAAGGGGGCGCATGCCCTGTTAGAGGGGGATACTCTGTAATTTGGGAAAAATGTGGTTTTTTTAACATTACAGAGTGGGTTTTTCACTGATTTTATGCCCATAAATTGGATTTTTGGGGATTTTAGGCCATTTGAAGGGGGATTTGATCCCAGAAAAAGGCCAGATCTTGAGGGGAGTTGGGATTCCTCATCTGAGCCTTGAAAAATATAAGAACCAGGCTTTTTGAAGCTTTGGGGACACTTTTGTATGCAGGGAAATTGAGGAGCAGCATTGTAAAATTGTCCAATTCTCATGATTTGAGGGGCTTTTTGGTCATGTTGGAGAGGAGTGTTTTTGGAGCATGATTGGATCTGAGCAGGGAGGTCTTGCACAACAGACCAAGAACATGTTGTAACATCAATAAATCCATGTAAGAGAACTTGATCATTTGACGAGAAATAAAAAGAGGTCCTCCACTTGGAAGCAGGCCCGGAGATGTAGCCAAAGATTGGTGAACTCCGTTAACAACTTTCTTGTCTCCATTTTCTTTATTGGTTGCTGTTATTCTCTCTGTTATGCAGCATGATTTATGAGATTGATCTCTTTAATTTTCTAAGCATCTAATAATCATCATTTTGTTAAAATTCATCTTGATTTTTGGATCAAGTAATTTGGTATCAGAGCTTTGGTTGTTTTGGAAGGTTTAACAAAGTACAGGGTGGATGCTTACAAGATCCAAATCTCATAAAGGAGAAGGATCATTGGCTGAATTCATTCCTGAGATAGAACAATTGTTGAGGAAGAAAAAAATGGCTTCAGAAGGAGAGGTTTCTCCACGAACCAAGAAACTAGAAGATGCACTTTTCTCCATGTCTGAAATGGTCAAAGTGTTGTATGAGGATTTCTTGGAGAGAAAGAAACCAGCCTTGGGAGAGATTTTAATGAAGGGTAAAAGTGAAGGGGAAGGAGAGTCTTCAAAGCCTCCTCCTATGCCACCTTCATCGCCATCTTCTCCTTCTTCTTCCAGTTCTACATCAAATGCTAGTTCTCATTCTACAACGTCTACCATACAAAAACAAACACATAAGCATAAGTCTAATATGCCTTTGTTAAAACTAGATGTTAAGTTTGAGTTGCCTTTGTATNCTTCTCCTTCTTCTTCCAGTTCTACATCAAATGCTAGTTCTCATTCTACAACGTCTACCATACAAAAACAAACACATAAGCATAAGTCTAATATGCCTTTGTTAAAACTAGATGTTAAGTTTGAGTTGCCTTTGTATGATGGAAAACTAAATGTAGAAAAGTTAGATAATTGGATAAGACAAATTGAAGTGTATTGTAGGATACAGAGAATCAGAGATGAAGAGACTATGATCTAGCTTGCAAGTCTCAATATGGGAGGAACCGCCCTTGTATGGTGGGAAAGCAAGACAAAACAAGATCTTAAGAATTTTGGTAAGACT